>BPLR01010460.1:0-114158 GCA_021605095.1 Caerostris extrusa | reverse complement strand
GCTTACGTATTGCTCTCAGACATGTTTTTTTCCCAAAAATTATCTTACTGAAGTTTTATGAACCGAAATTTATATGATTGGATAGTAACAAGTGAGGTTTATATTAATTTACTTTCGTAAGATTATATGAAATAAAGTGAAGTCAAATTTCACTTAAATTTTCCTTAGTTTCAGCTGATTCATTAAGTAAGATATCATTTAGATTTTGTATAGTTTATGTTTTATTATATATTATTATGTAATGAGATAATTTTTTGATTTATTTTTATGTAAAGTAACATCGATCTAATGGATTAAAAATATTGTATTACTAAATTATTGCAAAAACGATTTATTTTATTCAAGTACATTTTAAATATTAATTCTTAATAACAGAAAAATAACATAAATCATATTATTTTAGACTATTAACTAAACCTTAAAAATAATAATGATATATTTTTTTTCCAATTCTGGTGAATTTTTTATGAATAATTTTTTCTTCAATATTGTTGTTGTTTTTTACATGTACACAAATAAATATTGATATTTTGTAATCTTTTAATCGCAACTTGTTATCACAAAACCTTAAAATAATAACGATATATTTTTTTCCAATTCTAGTGAATTTTATAAATAATTTTTTCTTCAATATTGTTTTTTTTTTTTTTTTTACATAAATATTCATATTTTTGTAATCTTTAATCACAGCTTGTTATCACAAAAATTATTTGCAAGTCAGCCACAAACTTAGATAAATTTAATTAATCGAATAAAATAATTAAATATGAGGAATATATATACTTAACTTAATTACTTAATACTTAAATCAAAGATTCCACTTTTTAACAACCCAAGGACACATTTGAAGAAAAATATCACAGGCCGTACTTAAAATTATTATTTAATGTGAGTTGTTATCTAAAAACATTTAGTGAAATTGCATGATTTAAATAGCCATCATGTTAAATTAGTAAAGTTTCAGATATATTTTATTTCTTTTCGATAGTTTTTTTAAATTATTAAATAAAGCAAGGATTACAGGTATAAGAAGTATCTTAGAATATAAAATATATATATTGCTTTTAAAAAAGAAAGAATTCGTTGAATTCCTTACTTTTTCAATGTTTTAACGTAATTAGAATGCATAAATTATTTAGTGAATATATAAAAATCTCATCGTTAGCTGAAATCTTTTTACATTTTGCAAAAATTCTGGAATAAATTAGACAGCTCTGATATTCATATAACATGGTAAAATTAAACGTAAGGCTGTTTAAGATAATGCACAAACCAAACAAAATCTTGCATTTATGTAAAAATAATTAAACTTCAAAAGAAAATTTATTTCGAAAAATCTGGAGAAAGAGAATGCTAATTAAACTATATGACTAAAGAAAAAAAGTCTAAAAAAAAGTTATAGATAATACAGTTAATTAATTTTTCAACTGCAATCTTTAAATGACATTTCAAAAATTAACGCAAACAATTGATTTAATTAAGCAATAAAATTAAAAATTTTTAATGCTCTAACATGCTAACATTTTAATGCTAATGTTAAATGAATTAAAAAATTTTAAATCATGTAGATTCTGAAACTTAAGACTTATAAAAGAGGTCACTGTATCATATATTATAAAATAAACAATCAAATATTATAACTATTAAATATCAAATATTATAGTTAGGTATTAACAACTTTGCACATGAGGCACATTTTCTATTATATGTTTTTTAATGTTGTGTTAGAAGTATCATTACATTTCAATATTCAGTTCCTAAGCTCATTAATTTTGATTTCAATAAAAATTGTTAAATAAATTAATACGTTAGTAAATGTTTTCATAGCTTCTTAAATAAAGTATTACAATAACGAATAATTTTTTTCTCAGTTTTGGAGAACTCATAGATTTTTTTAGAAATTTTTTTCTCACTCATAATATAAGATTTTATACCTGAGATTTAATGAGCATTTAAATTAAACTAAACTATCACTAAAAACTTTTAAAAAACTATCAATCAATTAATATAAGATTATTTAGTATTTCATTTTATTCTTGTTGCAATTTACTTAAACTATTTATACAAACACATTTTGAAATCAATACAACACAAAAAATATAAATAGCTTAACAGTTCTTTATTTGGAGATGTAGACTAATTCAAATAATGGTTTATAGATGGTGATGGTAAGTAAATTTGTTTACCTTCTTTCTGATACGTAATTTATATTTTATTGCTGTAATAAACAATTCCGTCTTTTTCTTTAATTTGTATATTTAAATTTTTCAAGATTTATAGAGTTAGCATTTCTTTAGTTTGAATTGGTGTTTCAAATATTATATCCTATGCATCCAAATTCATAAAGTTTACAGTTTTTTAAATTTTATTATTATGCCTCTTCACATGAACAAATTAATTTACTTAATAATTATATTTCAACTTAATTACTTTTAACTAATTTTGAATTTAAAATAAAAATAATAAATTTCTTAAAAAAAAGTTTGAATATGAATAATTATTTTGAAAAGTTATTTAATAATATTTGAAAGAGTATGAATAATTATTTAAAATATTCATGTGTAAGAAAAATTAAAGTGCAAGAGATTTTTAAATAATATATCAATTTCTATTAATTTATAAAGCTTTTTTAATTTTTTAATTTTTAATAAACTATATTGAAAAAAAAGCAATAATAGCTGAATTATAAAATTTTTAAGACAAATTATATTTAAAAAAAAAAAAGATTTGAAAAGGAATATTAAAAACAGGTAGAAGGAAATTCAGAAAAAAAAAATTTAACGACAAACTATCAACACTACTACAAATTTATAATAATTTAATAAATAATCTAAAAATTATAATTTTAACAAATATATAAATAAAAAAATAAATTATTTAATATTGTTTTTTTCAATGATTTATTTCCTATATGGATCACTTATACATCGATTTCTATAATTTTCTAATTAAGTTACAAACATCTGCGAAAAAATTTGCATTGAATGAAATATTTTTAAAATCTATTTGTTATTATTTGAATGAAAAACATTTATGTTTATAATTAGTATTTTATCAAATATTTTAATATTTTCATTAATTTAAAATTAATATATGTTCAATCATTTTAAAATTTTTTTAAAAATTATAAAATATCTTACATTTGTTTTTCTGCCCTGTTGATTTGTTTTTGAATTTTTAAAAAATGCTTTTTTAAAGAAATAAACGAATGAATATAGAATGAATGGAATGCTAATTTTTTTTTTTTAAATTTTTTTCGAAACTTTTATTATAATTTCATTTTAAAACTTTTTCAGATGTTCAAGATGCTGTGCTTTGTAAGTAAAATTTTGAAAACAAATGAAAATTATTATATAAATTTCAATTTAATTATATTTAATTATTATTTGAAAACACTAAGTAGAAATAAACATTTCTTATTATTGAAAATTTGTACATGCTACATTAATTATATTTCAATCATGCAATTAATGTAATTAAATCACCTTTTACTGTAAAATATTGCATTGAATAGAAGAAATCTAAAGAAAAAAAGCAGGATTTATGAAAAATTTAAATTATATCCATATAACTTTATATGTTTTGTCTCTCTATAATTAAAACAAAA
Source organism: Caerostris extrusa (assembly GCA_021605095.1). Lineage (NCBI taxonomy): Eukaryota > Metazoa > Arthropoda > Arachnida > Araneae > Araneidae > Caerostris > Caerostris extrusa. The sequence continues at coordinate 110,551 of BPLR01010460.1, read as the reverse complement.
CAAGTAATATAAAAAAAAAAAATTTAAAGTCGATTCCTACTTTGTTTTCACTATATTGCAGAAAGTCCTTTATAAATAATTTTCATTCATTTTTTTTAAGTTTATCTGGCGCCATCTATTGGTAGATATATGCAACTTAAATCTAAAAAAAAAAATTAATTAATTAAATTTAATTAATGAATTAATATTTGAAAAATCTGTATTAACATCGAGTGTCATCCACTACAAGTTAAAAAAATGTATTTGAATGAATATGAATGAATAAAAAGTATTTTATTAACGATTGAAAATTTGAACAAGATATATATAGGGAGAATGTGAGCTACTAGAAGGAATTGAAAAATTGAATAAATTTTATGTTAATTACTTAAAAACAAAATAATATTTAATATTTTTTTTTTTAATATTTATTAAATTTGTGAAAAAATTATTAAGTTTTATAATATGAACTAGCATATTTTTAATAAATCAATTAAAACATAATATAAACATATGTTCACAGAATTATTTCACCCTTCATTTGAAATAAGCAATGCCTTTTCTTCATTAGAAATGAAAATTATGTAACTTATGCAGTTAATTTAGAACTTATTAAATGTTATTTGACAAAATTAAAAAATATTTTTTTAATTTTAATGCATTGTATTTTTAGCAATAACGGGTGGTATCTCAGGTAAGAAAAATAAACTTTCTGAATTGCATTTTTTTTAAACAAAAAATTACAACAATTTATGAAACAAAATTAAATAAAATATATTTTTTTCAGGACTGCAAGATGCCCTTACCCGTAAGTTATTTTTATTTAAGTAGATAACGAATTATTATGAATTTAATTATTAATTAATTAAATATTTTAATAACTAATTAATATTTTAGTAATTAATTTTAATTATTAATTAATTTCATTATGTTTATATTTATTTTTATATTTTCTATTTATTTAATTTTAATTTTTTGAAATAAAAAAATTGAGTATTTATTAACAGACATTTTATTACGGTACTGTGAAAATTTAAAATAATATGTAAATTACCATGTTAGTGTTTTTTAAATATTTAATTCGTATGAAATTAGAAACTCTCAACAAAAATGTTGAAAGTGTCTATTATCAAAATAATTAGAATTTATAGTTTTTATACATAACATTTTATGCAAATTTATTTTATTTTCATGTATTTGAAGTTGAGCTGATGAATAGCTAGAAAAAAGTATATTTACTATAAGATTTCACGATTAAAAATTTGAACAAAATATATAAAAATTTGATTCATTAATTAGGCAGAGTGTGAGCTAATAAAAGGAATTGAAAAAAATCAATTATATTCCTGTTAGCTCTGTTATGGAAATTGCCCAATCAGATTGTAATAGCTAGACAAATTTTAAAAATAAATTCATATATATTAGTTTCTATCTATAAGATTTCAGCATAAGTGATATGCATTTGAGAACACACTCCAAAACAAAACACACACGTACTCATTTAAAGAGTTACTAACAAAGAAATTAAAAATTAAAATAATATTTGATCACAAGTACAAATGTTTCAGAAAAGCGCTATTGCGCTGTACTAAATATTTCTCAACGACAGCGGCGGTTGCGTTGCACTGCCTCTCAGGTGAGAGTCTCGAGGCCTGCTGACCATTTCTCTTGAACGCCACAGGGGGCGCTCTTGTAGTGCAAAGGAGGAAGCACGGTTACAAGATTTTAAATTTAACAAATTATTAAATTTATAATAAATTTATAGTGTATTATAAAATATTTATTTTATATTATTATTGTAATATATATATTTATAAATTATATTTAATAATAAATTTATTTATATATTAAGACATCGAAAACATTTCGATGTCTTAATATATAAATAGTATATATATATAATAAATTTTTTTACTATACGCACAGAAAACATTTATTGGCTGAAATAAATCTTATTACTAAAAGAAATATAAAAGCATTTCTCATTTAATAGCAGTTTTTCTCTTTTTACTCATTTCTCAGCAGTAGTTTTTGCTTTTTATTTAGGAAGAAATTATTTTATTACAATATGTTCAGTTACGCTTCTTAAGTTGTGACGTCTTTTTTTAAGATTTTGTTAACACTGTCAGTGTAGCTGTTGATTTTATTGTTACAAACCCCCTATTTTCACGCGCATTTTGATCAATATATCAGCAGTTAAAATATATGGTTTGAACGTTATCAAGGTAAACACTATGCTCAGTTCATTTTCTCAAATATGCTTTAATTCATTAAATCTGACTACATTAATTTTTTGAAAATTGATCGTCATCGGTGAAGAAAATATATTATTATTAAAATTTGATAATTAAAAATATATACAAATAATATTTTATTTTAAAAAAAAAATGTGAATATTTCTGATTGTTATTAAAATTTTTTTATTACTTTTTAGAAAATCCATTGGCATTACCAAGTAAGTTTAATTTATAATATTTATCAAATTTCTAGAAAACTAACAAATACTAATAAATTATGTTCTACAACATTTAATAAATCTCTTCACATATCCACTTTTAACACATCACTCAATAAGTCTCTGGTCTAACTAAGAAAAACAATTTTCTTTAGAAATTCGACATACTCTCCTTCAAAAGTGATAATTCATTCCAACTTTCCTCTAATTTTTCGATGGCTATTTTTGGAGAAAGATTTGCCTTTGATCTCAAAATAGACCTCAGTTTCAGCAATCTATCGTTATTTGAGTCAAATTTCTTTCCCTCGAGCATCTTTTGATGTCTGCGAAAAGCCAATAGTCGCAGGGGCCAGATCTGGAGAGAGCGGTGGGTGGGGAAGCAATTCGAAACGTAATTCATTCAATTTCATTGTTTTTCATCGACTTGTGACGCGGGGCATTGTCTTGGTGTAGGGATGGGCAAAATACGGCCCGCGGGCCAACTCCGGCCCACAAGAAGGTTCTTTCCGGTCCGCGGATAGAATTCTATTTGCCGATCCGAGGCAAAATAAAAGATATATATATTTATATATTATATATTTATCTCCTATGGGCCTGATGGCTGAGTGGCTAGCGCTCTGGTGCTCGGTACCCCGGGTATCGGGTTCAAAACCCCGCTTTACCATGGATGTGTGTAGTGGTTCGGAATCCATTTTAAACCGTAGGTCCCGGTCCTAATAGGATTGAAGAGCGTTGCGGGGGCATTGTTACTCCGAGTCCGTCGCTTATCTTCAAGTTATGTGAGCCCCCTGGGTAGTGCAAAGTGAGTGACGTCGGTGCAGCCCTTATGGCATAAAAGATCGCGGTCTGTTTGCCAGCTGCATTAGAAAAAAATATATATCCTTTTCTACTTTGATTAAATATTATTTTTTTCTTCCTTTTTTCAAGAGGATTGATCTAAATATTCCAAAGTTGGAGTTTTACAAATCATTATCGAAAGTAATTTAATATCTCACGACCAGAAAATCAGTTCTATGTTTGCTTCATCTTATATATGTGAACAAATGTTATCTACTATGAACCTTAGAAAGAATGATTTCAAAAGTAGACTGACAGGGGGAGCATTTAGCCTCGTTCCTTAGAATCAATACATCTCACTTCGAACCTCAATATAAGGAACTTTTAAAAATGAAATCGCAATTTCATTCTCTCATGAACCTTTTTAAATTGTAATACTTGTATAATTCTTTCTAATGCAGCTGGCAAATAGACCGTGATCTTTTTATGCCATAAGGGGCTGCACCGATTTTTAGCTCACTTTGCACTACCCAGGGGTGTGCGTAACTTGAAGATAAGAAACTGACGCGGAGTAACAATGCCCCGCAATGCTCTACGATCCTATTAGGACGGGGACCTATGGCTTAAAGTAGATTCCAAACCACTACAAACACCCATGGCACCACCGGGATTTGAACCCGATACCTGTGGTACCGAGCGCCATATTTCATCAGGCTCTTGTAATACTTGTATATTGTTTTTAAAATTTTAGAAAAATTTGTTTGGACCGCTTAACTTTTTTTTTTTTTTTCAATTTTTGCTGCGCGACCGAAAACGTTTGCCCATCCCTGTCTTGGTGAAACAGCACTTTTTTCTTTCTTAATTTCTACACTCAGTCTATACATTAATGACATGTACTATTCGCTATTGATAGTTTTACCTTTCTCAAAATAGTCGGTGAACAAAATATCACGCTTGTCCCAAATACGATCCCATAACCTTGCTTGCCAATTTTAGAGTTTTTGGTCCTTTAGGACGGCTTTCACCGGCTGCTGTCCAATCAGCTGACGATCATTTATGATTCAGGTGCGCAGTAGTGGATCCGTGCCACATACAGACACCAGAAATCCTTTTTATCTCGCTTGGACAGCTCCAGACAGCGCTCTGAATTGTCGACGCGTTTTCGTTTTTGGTCCGGTGTGAGCAAACGCGGCATCCACTTCGAAATCAACCTTAAGCATCCTCCCATTTTTGTGTAAAATTGTAAGCACACTACCTTGAGATATCTTTAAGGTGTAAGCTGTCTCATGCAACTTCACTTTAAGGTATTTGAAAACAATTTTGTTAACTTTTTTATGTTTTCAGGAATGACTGTCTATAATCTAAACTATGTCAAAAGCGTCAGTGTTTTTACTTTTATGTAGTGAATTTTTTTGTATAAATAAAAAATAAGGAATGAAAATAAATAATAAATTAAATAGTTAACCTTTATATATTTTGAATAAATAAAATAGAAAATAAGGAGTTAAATTTATCAGACACACAATGAAGAATTTTTCAAACAAATATCATATTACACATTCAATTATTAAGTTAAAAGTACGACATAATGTACTTTTATACGTAATGTTTTAAGTTTATTTAGATATTTCCTCGTGAGATATTTTTTATGGGATACTTAACTATTTTTCCTACATTTAATTACATTATTGTGGGCCAGTTTGAACATTTTCATCGGAGTGATATACTACTGTGCCCAAAAAATAAGACCAATTATTTTTTTTTAAAAAGCTCTTTATTTATTCATGCAAATTTATTTCATCACCTTCAAAGTAATCCCCTTCGGACATATTACACTTATCCAAACTTTTTTTCCATTCGCCATGCATGCTAAAAGTCATCGACAAGGATGACCTTCAAAGTGCATTCACGTTGAATCTCTTCAATCGACTCAAAACGGTGTCCCCGGGTGGTCTTTTGAGCTTAGGGAATAGCCATCAGTCGCACGGAGATATATCAGGTGAATACGATATGGGCTTCACTTTTTGGCGAAAACATCACGAAGAATCAATGCAGTGTGAGCTGGCGCATTCAATATTTTCGGTATCAATCGAGATTTGACGCGTTTGAGGCCCAAAATGGAATTGACCGATCCTTTTGATATTCTAACATCCCCAGCAAGGTCTCTAATTTCAAATCGACGGTTTCAAACACCAATCTTTAATTTTGGGCATGAGCTACGTCGGTTAAGGTTGATGGTCGATCAGAGGGGCTCTTCTTCTTCAACGGGTTCTCTTACTTCTTTTTTGAACTGGTTATACCACTTCTAAGCATTTCTTTCAGCAATGCTCAACGAATGCCTTCTGCAACATGCCGCAAACAAAATTGAATGAAGGTTCTTTGCTGAATTAATTCAGGCACTTCAAAAATCGCCGGAATCAGTTTTAGCGTCTCACAAAGTCAAACGTAACTCAAACACTTATGAATATTTTGACTTGAAATTTCCCACAGATGTCAAGGACAGTGCCAGCAACCTAAAAAGAAAAAAAAAATTGAAATTCCATAAATCCCGGGAATTTTGAATTGAAAATTGGTCTTACTTTTGGTACACAGTGGTATTGTGCGGCCTATGGATAACCAATGATCTGTATTCCTACACTAAAACATTTTCTAATTATGTAAAACAAAAATTAAACAAATGCTTAGCAATATATAACTAATTGGTTTAATAAAATAAAATATCAAAATAGCTCTGAATACCAAAATGAAAATCTAACGAAATTTTAAAATTGATATTAGAGAGTTTTTGCATACCTTATTTTTAAAAAACGGTATTTTTTCTCCCCAGCGCACATGCTCATAGGTAACGTTATTACAGATAATTTCCTATGAGCAAGCGCGCTAAAAAATACCGTATTTTTAAAATACGGTATGCAAAAACTCTCTATTAATTACTTTGTAAAAAATTATTAGCACATCAATAAAAATAATATTCCTATATAAAAAATATTCCTATTTAAATATTCATTAAACAAATGTCCCAGAATCAAAAAAATATTATTAGCAAATGTTATTAAAATATATTTTATTTGAAACACATAAAATTCACCAAAAAGATTTAATATTTTTATATTATGATTTAAAAAAAATATTGGATTACAATGCCAAAGTGAGAGTTAGTTAAAAATGCATTTAAAATAATGAAAATCTATTAATAGCAATCATTATTAAATCTATTGTAGATTTCAAATTATTTCTTGCAAAATCTAACTGTCCTTATTTTTTTTTTCAGGTATCGTATCTGCTTTACAAGGTAAGACAATAATTACCGTTTAAATGTTTTACTTTTTTTTTCATTCTCTAGTGTTAATTAAATGCCCAGAGTATTTTTTTAATTTAATTGATGTAATCTTAAATTGATTTTCATGTTACGATATAGCATTTTATAACCACAGGAATGATATTATCTTGTTTTTGATCTTTGCAAAAAATAATACATTTATTTTATTACTTTAATAATATATTCTGTTTAGAAAGTTTATTTACTTATAAAAAAAAAATTTATTTAATTTAAATCTAAAAAATAAGTAATATGAAAAAAAAAAATTTTTTTAATCAATTCTTTTTTTTTTTCTCATTATATTGCAGGAAGTCCTTCATAAATAATTTTCATTCATTTTTTTAAGTTTATCTGGTGCCCTCTGTCGGTAGATATATGCAACTTAAATCTAAAAAACCAAACATAATTAATTAAATTTAATTAATGAATTAATATTTGAAAAAACTGTATTAACATCCAGTGTCATCCACTACAAGTTCAAAAAAATGTATTTGAACTTGAGTGTATGAATAAAAAGTGTTTTATTAATGATTGAAAATTTGAACTAGATATATATAGGGAGAGTGGGGAGTTAATAGAAGGAATTTAATAATAATAATAAAAAAGAACAGCAATCTCGAATTACAGCAAAATAATAAAAGCAAATATATTAGGCTATATTTCAAATTTAATTAAAAACTTTTGGTCATTTAAAATTAAAAATATATAATATTAACAAGAATACTCAAACCCGATCGTTTCAAATTTCAAACGTAAAAAATTAAGAAATAATATCCAGAAAAATAAGCTAAATTAAAATATAATTAAAATATATAAATTATATATAATTTTATATTATTTCAATTTGTAGTTAACATTATTTTAAAAATTTAATAATATATATTAAATTGAATAATAAAAATATTTGATAATAAAATAATTAATAATCATTAATTAATTAATAATGTTACTTATGACGAAAAAGAGATTATTAACTAATTATTAATTAATTAATGATGAGCAAATGAGAAGAAAGAGCAGCATGAATATATGAATATTTCTCCCAATATAAAACTAAAATCAATTAATTAACTTTAACTACTGAATTAATATTTGAAAAAAAAACTGTATTAACATCCAGTGACATCCACTACAAGTTCAAAAAAATTTATTTGAATTTGAGTGGATGAATAAAAAGTATTTTATGAACGATTGAAAATTTGAACAAGATATATATAGGGAGAGCGTGAGCTAATAGAAGGAATTTAATAAACCAAAATATAAATTTAGAGCATTTTAGTTATATTTAAAATTTCAGATATCCTTTAAAAGCTATATTTTTGCTGAAATTATTTGCAATAAATGACAACTATTTTATGTTAATTAAAGTTTTACAACGATTTAATAACTTAAAATTACAAAATGTTTAAATAAAAAAAAAAAATCATGTAAAATGTATACATTTAACATAATGGCATTTATGTAACTTTGTAAGACAATTTGTTATTTTTTTTTTAATTCAATTTACAAGGAATGGAACGTTTACATGAAATTGTAGGCAAAACTTTATTCTAATGTTACAATAACTACTATATGCTGTAATAATAAAATTATAGATATCACATTTACCAATTATTTACTTATTTCTCAGATATGTTGAACAAATATTTCAAAAGTCTACTTATAATATTTAACAGTAAAAAGCTAATAATCTAATTTTCACTTAATTTTGTTATTTTTAAATATGAAATATATAAGATACGTAAGTAATAAAAAATGTAAAAGAATTTCGTGTTGCACAAATATGTATGTTTTTAAATAAAATACTGTTTTATTATTTATTTTAGATTCCGGTAAGCATTCCTTTACTTTTTTTTTTTTTTTTTTATTTAATTCTTTTTATTTATTTAATCTTTTTTTTTAGTTCTCGAGTAATGATGTTTCATTAAAAAAAATGATCATTTAAGATAAATTAGATTTTTAAAAGTGACCACGTAATAAATACTTACATAAACAGGACTGCTTAAAGTTTTTATCCATAGCGATAAGTAAAATTTTAATTTTCAAACGTTGTATAATATAATTTTTATATATTTATTGTAGGATATAAAACATAAATTCTAATATTTCAAAATTGCTTTGATAGAATATAATTTAAATATATATTCTATAATGGAATGTTGGTAAAATCGCAGAATAACAGAAAGTTTTCCTCGTTTATTTGCTCCAAAATAAGTCTCGTGACGTCAAAAATTCGATTTTTCGACTAAAGTGCTGATAAAATCGCAGAATAATAGCCATTGGATTCTGAACCAGTGATTCTAAATGAAGAATTACAACCCTACCAAGATAGCTTAATTTCGTGAAGCAGAATTTGAATTTAAGAAAATGATGTAATTTATAGGAAGTTTAATGGATAAAATTGTATAAAAAGTTGCTGAAAATATAAGGAAATTTTACGAAAAATGTACATACCCGAGATGTAATACGATTAAACTGCGTAACGTTGAACCACCATGCCACCATGTTCTTTTTTCATAATGATATCCATGAAGATTTCTCTACTAAACCTCTTCTAGTCAGTTATGGTTGCCAATCAAAAGCACATAATTAATGTTGACCAATCAGACATTAAGAGATACATGGGTTACTATTTGGCGAATTTCACCTACTTGGCAGTCAAAAACAATCGCCATATCCCAATAGCCCTTATTTTTGCAATTTGGTCCAGAAATTAAATCTATTAAATGTTAAACTCTCAGCTTTAAAACTTTTGCTTCAAAATATATTCACAGAATTGTATCTAGTACTCGCTTCGGCAGTACATATACTAAAATTGGAACGATACAGTGAAGATTAGCATGGCCCCTGCACAAGGATGACACGCAAAATCGTTGTTGCGCGTACAAATTTTGTAATTATTCAAAGGCTTGAGCACAAAACTCTCAGAATGTTAACGAATTCACCCTGGTACTTTCACAATGACGATATTAGACGAGCTCTATCGATTCCAAGTTTAAGACAATTTGTTCACAAAATTTCTACTCAATTCTATAATGATATGCGAAACATCAATAACCCTGTATTAAATATCCTACAAAATTACGATTAAGATATATCTTCCCACAAACATAGCAAAAGACCTCGCACTGTTCTAAATATTTTAAATTAATTCCTAATAACTGCCTAGATGAAAAAAAGTTCGCTTTTCTCCCAAGCTATTTTTCTCCTAATTTGGCCTTTGCTCATTCTGTTTTATTTATTTATTTGATTACATGCAACTGATTTCATCAACATCTACACTTTTGAAATTTTTGTTATTTTTCATTGTATAATTTTATTAAATAAATAATTCTTTTAAAAAAGGGCATTTAACTATCTATCTTTCTTATTAACTCAAAGGGCATGAGACCACCGCTATGTTTCAACATTTTTACAATGAAGGGAGCTAGTGGTCGCTAATCAATCTAGTGGTCAAGGATCTCCATATGAATCTACAATAAGAGAATTGTATCTACTTTCGTGTGTTATGATTAAGTTTCAAAAAAATGACTGATATACGTTGTCATGGAAACCACTTTGAAAAACAATCTTTATATACATTTTTTCAGGATGATAAATAAAATTTTCTATAGGAAATATTTTTGTTATTGATAAGAAAAATAATAAATAAATATAAGCAATAGATAAATTAACAATAATTATTAATAATTACCAAAACAATAAGTACAACGGAGAAACGAATCTTCGACAGAATAAAAACGGATTACCATTTTTGGCAACTTATCCCCGTTTGGCGGCAAAAATGTCGTCAAATGTTTTGTTGCCTAAACTGTGATTTCACCGGAGTATTAATATTCAGCTTTATTCTTTGTTCCTTGCTTTAAGAAGGAATATTTGTTTTTTTTTTTTTTTAGCTATAAATTTGAATTAAAAAAATTTTATGATTTCGATAAGGTTAAAAGAATTTTATTACATGTATTTTCTAAATAATTTAAGTTCTTCTTTAATTAAAATGTTGGTATTAATTTTGTAAACTTTAAATCAAATTTGTTCTAAATTTCTATGGGCTAGAAATCGATTTAATCAAATTGTATAATACATGAATATATCAATTAAAAATATTTTTAAAATTTATTTAATATACATAAACCATCATAAATTTTAGCTAAAAGTTATCAGAAGATTCAAATTAATGATTTATAACCAATATCAAAAAATAAAAATAACAAAAATATTTTCTCAAATAAAATAGGAAAAAATAATAAATGATTTATTTAAATAAAATATCTTAAATTTTCAAATTAAATTTATTTTATACATTGATCTAGCCTTTTGTATTGTTCTAGCATCTGACTTAAAGATTTTCGATTTTTTTTTTTTTTTTTTTTTTTTTTTTTTTTTTTTTTTTGCTATAATATTTTTCATATCTTATAAGTTTTTTTTTTTTTTTTTTACATAGGTGCAATGGATTTCGTTGTTGGTAAGTAAAACTTTTTGTATTAAATTAAAATAAGTAAAATTAGATTAATAATCATAAATAAAATTATATTAAATAGTTTATATATATTTCAAAAAGTATTTACATAAATTTTTGTTATAAAGTGCGTTATAGTCTAAAAAATAAAAAACATTTAAAATTCTGAAAAAAATATTCTTTGAAAGAGTGAATGTGTTGAAAGAGTAATTTGATATTTTTTTTTTTCAAAATTTATATTTTTCGTTTGCATACAACTTAATGAACATAAATTTCATAAATATATACATTTAATTTAAAGATATCAAAAACCAATTTAAAGGAATTGAGTGGACATTAAAAATTTAGTCATATTACATATAATGAAAATATTACATATGAAAACATATAATGAAAATGCAAGTACTGTTAAACACTATAATTTATGGGGTGTTTTTTTAAAGAATGTTAAGTCATAATACAAAATTTTTAAAAAAAAACATTTTTCGATCAAATGATCTTGGCATTATTTTGAATTTAATTAAAAAATTTTTGAGAAATGATTATGTGTCTAAATATATTAGCTAAAAATTATATTTAAATTTTATATTTAATGAATTTTAATTCATGAAAAATATATCTGCTGTTTTGAAATGGAATTTCTATTTAAAAGATAAAAAATGGATAAAAATGGAAAAAAATTATCAGCAAAATTTTTCTATCACTAATTTTTAAATAGACGTTATTATAATTTCAATCAATACTTTAAGAAAATTGCTTTAAATTTAAAACTTGCTTATATTAACAGTATTTCTGGGATATACCATATAATATTACTGCGACCAAAAAGTAAGATCAATTATTTTTTTTTTTTTTCAAAAACTCTTTATTTATTCTTCCAAATTTATTTCATCGCCTTCAATGGAATCCCCTCCGGACACAATATGCCAACTTTTTTTCCAATCCTCAATGCAAGCTAAAAAATCATCGGCAAGGATGGTCTTCAAAACGCGCAGCGATTCATGTTGAATCTCTTCAATCGACTCAAATCCATGTCCCCGAGTGGTCTTGAGTTTAGGGAATAGCAAGAAGCCACACGGTGTGAATACGGTGGTTGTGGAACGATATGGGTTTCATTTTTGGCGAAAAAGTCATGAAGAATCAATACAGTGTGACCTGGAGCATTCAGTGTTTTGGGTACCAATCGAGATTTGACGCCTTTGAAGCCCAAAATAGAATTGACCGAGCCTTTTGAAATTCCAATATATCAAGATCTCTAATTGTAAATCGAAGGTTTGCAAGCACCGAATCTTTAAATTTTTTTGGACGTGAGCTTCGTCGGTTTGAGGTGGATGGTCGACAAGAGGGCTCTTCGTCTTCAACACGTTCTCTGCCTTCCTTGAACTGTTTATACCACTTTTGTAAACATTTCTTTCCGATATAGAAATGCTCAGCGGAATGCCTTCTGCAACATTCTATACATATGTCAAAGACAGTGACAGCAACCTAAAAAATTGAAATTGAAATTGAAAATTGGTCTTACTTTTTGGTGACAGTAGTATAACCATGTACTTATTACTATTTACTATTTACTTTAAGAATTTAAAGTATTTCATTTCATTTATAAATATAATTTATTCAATCACTTGTAATAAACATTTCGAAATTTGCTCTTTGGATAATTTGGTCAGTTTTACAGTATATGCCACATTTAAATTTATGTGACATTATAATTTTAATATTAATATACTGTAAATTAATCTGTATTTAAGGTTTAATAAAGCATACTGAAACTTTTTGTGAAGCATATTTGACTATAATATAATGCCTGATTCTTTTTAATTTTTATAGGTCTTGCTACTGTACTTGCAAGTAGGTTAACAAATTATTTTTGTTTTTTGAAAATATAATTTTGCTTTTTAATATGTTTTTTGAATTTATAAGATTATTTAATCATTTTTTAATTTATAAATAAATAAATACCTTACACTTAACAATGAATGACGATGATATTATGAATAAACTGTCTTATACAAATATGAAAACAAAAAATATTTTTAAAAGATGTGTAACATCTTTAAAAATATTTTAATGCACAATGATCTTTATTTAGCTAATACATACATGAAAATATACTTTTCAAACTTCCATTTGCATTTCTCCAATTTTTATAGAATGATAACTTATAAAGAATAGAATATTAACCACTTATATTTGTGCCTAAAGAAAAGTTAAACGCATTGATAAGTTTTCTTGTGATTCATTTCAAAGGAATTCAAAACTAAAATACCCTCCAGCTATGAATCCTTAAAAATTCTTATATAATGTTATTCAAATGTGAAACGAATAATTTTTAAAGATGTGTAATATCTATAAGCAATTCCAACTATTTTTACAAACATACATTTTAAGGCATTATGATCTTCATTTAATTAATAAATACTTAAAAATATAATTTTCAAATTTCCATTTGCATTTCCCCAATTCCTCCATTTGCATTTGCATACCTAGCTTATAGACAGTAGAATATTAACTAATATTGGAGACTAAAGAAAAGGTCGATAGGTTTTCTTGTGAATCATTTCAAAGAAAATTTAAAAACAAGTAATATAAAAATTTTTTAAAATTAATTCCTTCTTTTTTTTTCTTTCGTTGCAGAAAGTCACTTATAAATAATTTTCATTCCTTTTTTTTAAGTTTATCTGGCGCCATCTATTAGTAGATATATGCAACTTAAATCTAAAAAAAACTAAAAATAATTAATTAAATTTAATTACTGAATTAATATTTCAAGAAGCTGTATTAACATCCAGTGTCATCCACTATAAGTTCAAAAAAAATGTATTTGAACTTGAGTGGATGAATAAAAAATATTTTTATTATCGATTAAAAATTTGAACAAGTTATATAGGTATATAGGGAGAATGTGAGCTAATAGAAGGAATTGAATAAAGCAACCTTCTGCTATTATTTCTTTTACTGTTCAAATTTTTATTGAAAGTATTGTTTTTTTCTAAAGGATACAATCAGTTATTATATAGTATCCATTATTCACAATAATGTATTATTTTCAACACCTTAAACTGACCTGTATATGAATATTTTCATTGCTTTGTGCATATTTACCATAATTAAAAAATGAAATCTATTTTAAAATTAAAAAATCAAACATCGTATCAAACATAAAATAGACGATATTTTAACATTTTTAAACTCTATGACATATTTTGAAAAACAAATCGTTTTTAATAAAAAAAAAACGATTAACAATTGAAAAAAATAAAAATATAATTACATTTAATTAATTAATTATACATAACTCTTAACAATTGAAAAAAATAAGTAATATAATTATAATTAATTAATTAATTAATTATACACAATCCTTAACAAATTTAAAATTAAAAAAATACCTTTACGTCATATGCTTTCACTAATAAAAGTAAAAATTCTACCTTTTCTATTCAAGTTTGTAATGCTGCTTAAATCGTTTAATTTATAAAAATTAAAAAATTAAGTGTTAGAAAAGTTATTAAGTGTTATGTTTAAAGAATTAAGTGTTACTAGAATATTTATTCATTTCATTTTAAATATAGTACAGTTAAATTATTCAGTTTTAATTGGCTACCGACAATTAATGAAAAGAGTGTACTAAATTATAGAACAATAAACTTTCTAATTTTACTTAGATTACAAGAAAGAAAAGGATCATTTGATACACTCAGAAAACATAAATCTTCTGTTCATTGATATTTTCATCGCTCCTTTACAATAATTTAGACTAAATTAATGCTTCTTAATTTTAATTATGTCAATTATAAATTATTATTTCGTTAATAATAAAGTCAATTTAATGAAATATAAATTAATACTTGGCTTTTGCCTTACTTTAGTCATAAATCTTAAAAATAATTTGAATATTTAACTTTTCAAATACGTGTTATTACAATTAATATTATTTTCTAATTAAACATTCTAGTTGTACTTGGAAGTCTTTATAATGCTAATACATATATGGTGTTCTATAATTGCAGTACATTAAGGAAAAAAACAAGGAAATATAGAAACAAAATATCTTTACTAATTGCAATGCAATCACAAAATCTATTAGATCTTAGGGCGATATTTTTTGAGTTGTTCATAATATATCCAAGCGGTACTTGATTTCAGACCTTGTGTTGACAAGCATCAGAGCAGTTGTGGAATTTATAATAACTTCTTGAATACTAACATTCCATCTGAGCAGTTGTGGAATTTGACATAACTTCTCAAATGTTAACATTCCACCTGAGCAGTTGTGGAATTCAACATAACTTCTCAAATACTAACATTCCATCTGGGCAGTTGTGGAATTCAACATAACTTCTCAAATACTAACATTACATCTCAGCAGTTGTGGAATGCAACATAACTTCTCAAATACTAACATTCCATCTGGGCAGTTGTGGAATTCAACATAACTTCTCAAATACTAACATTCCATCTCAGCAGTTGTGGAATGCAACATAACTTCTCGAATACTAACATTCTCACTCTGAGCAGTTGTGGAATGCAACATAACTTCTCGAATACTAACATTCCATCTCAGCAGTTGTGGAATTCAACATAACTTCTCGAATACTAACATTCCATCTGAGCAGTTGTGGAATGCAATAACTTCTCAAATGCTAACATTCCATCTCAGCAGTTGTGGAATTAAACATAACTTCTCATATATGCTAACATTCCATCTGAGCAGTTTGGAGTGGAACATAACTTCTCAAATACTAACATTTCATCTCAGCAGTTGTGGAATTTAACATAACTTCTCAAATGGTAATATTCCATCTGAGCAGTTGTGGAATGGAACATAACTTCTCAAATACTAACATTTCATTTCAGCAGTTGTGAAATTTAACAAAACTTCTGAAATACTAACATTCCATCTGAGCAGTTGTGGAATTTGACAAATGAATACTAACATTCCATCTCAACAGTTGTGAAATGCAACATAACTTCTCAAATGCTAACATTCCATCTCAGCAGTTGTGGAATGCAACATAACTTCTCAAATACTGACATTTCATCTCAGCAGTTGCGGAATTTAACGTAACTTCTCATATATACTAACATTCCATTTGAGCAGTTGTGGAATGCAACATAACTTCTCAAATACTAACATTTCATCTCAGCAGTTGTGGAATGCAATATAACTTCTGAAATACTAACATTTTCTCAGCAGTTGTGGAATGCAACATAACTTCTCAAATGCTAACATTCCATCTCAGCAGTTGTGAAATGCAACATGACTTCTGAAATACTAACATTCCATCTGAGCAGTTGTGAAATGCAACATAACTTCTCAAATGCTGACATTTCATTTTAGTTTTCCTTGTAAAGTTGAGTAAAGTTTATGTACCTCACATACCGTGTATTAATTTGAAAAAACTGATGCAGTGTTAATTCATAATAATTCTGGTACTTTCCAATACATGACATGAAATCCATTAACTCATAAATTTACAATTAAAAAAGAAATATATTTCAGTTCTTATTTTATGATTTAAAAATGTTTTTATCCTAATACTATTTTATTTTAGGTATCGTCAGTGGGAGCATAGGTATAAATTCCTTTATTTAATTAATCTATTTGTCTTGTGTATTAAAAAATACTTGAAAATTATTAAATGTTTAATGAAAACGTACTAAATCTTTTTTTTTTTTTTCAAATTACTTGCGGATAAAAATGTTATATAGTTAATGTTATATTCTATTCGTGTTAATAATAAATATATTAAATTTTTAAAAATATTCTGTAAAAATGACATTTTTTTTTTATGTTTCATTTAATATAATACATATTAATTGTTATACAAATATAATAATGTTTAAAATACATTAAATATATTAATTTAAATATATTAAAATATATTAATTTAAATATATTAAAATTTATTAATATTAATTAAAAATATAATAATTTTCATTATTCATATATAATATAAAATACTTGCTCACTTAATTTAAAATAAAGACAAAATATGTTTCTTTTAATAATTTTTTAACTAAACAGTAGCAAGATAATGAATATTTTTAAATGAAATATATCTTTCGTAATTTATTATCGAATGTTAGCGTCCTTTTTATTTCTATTGTTTCTTCAATGTTTGTAATACTTTAACTAAACATACAAAATTTAAATTTAAATATTTGATATAACCTGTGGCTGTTAATTTGAATATTTGATATAGACTGGGCAAAACAAATTATATTTAGAAACAAGTATTAGGTATCACTGCACAAAAATGTTTATTTAAAATAATATTATTTTAATAATGAAGCTAAACTTTTATATTTAACAATACATCAACGTATCCTTATCGTCATAAAAATAAATAAATAAATTCAAATATTCTGAAATTAAATTTATTTAAATAAAATTTTTGAACTAAGTTACTGACTTAACAGTGGCAATATTGTATTAAAATTTAACCATTGATATTTTAAATCCTTTTCTATTATTTTTATTGATAAATTGAACTATTAATTTATCAATAAATATAATAGAAAATCACAAATTATGATGTTTAGTGCATTTTTGTTTTGAATCTGAAAATAATGCGTGTAATTTCTTTTCAGCTATTACAAATGCTATTATAAGTAAGTTCATTTTAGATGAAAATATAAAAATATGTCTCAAAATGAAAATATAAAAACGAAAATTATATCATTAGCAATTATAATAGTTTGAACATTAAATATAATTGAAAGCAATACTAAATATAATTTACAAATCTATTCAACTAATCTGTAATAGTATATTTATTATAGTATATTTATTATTTTCTTATTTTCTTTAAAATAATATCAATAAAGCTTGAAACCATAGTGAATATATTTTACAGAATTCAAAAGAAATTCTTCGAACTCATTTTTAATGCTACGGAATTGAAATATGGAATTAATTTTTAAAGACATCAAAAATAACATGTTACCAACCAAAATATGATACCAACAACATGACATCAAAAAATTATAAATAAACATGTTTGGTGTGAAATATAAAATCTAAAATATAATTTTCCAGGGCTTATATATATATATATATATATATATACCCATCATTTAATAATAAACATTTATTATACATCAATTGACAACACATTCTAATTTATATTGAATAATAATAATAAATATAAATTAGGTTATTGTTAAGAAAATTATTATGAAACCCCTATTTTATCTTTAATTATTTTTCAATTCTAAACTAAACAAATGATGCATACTTTAAGTCTTATGAAGAAGGAATATAATAATAAATTTAATTATATTATAGCTAAAATTAACAAGTTTGGAGTAGTAAACATTTTTCTGTGTGTGTGTTTTCATAGAATTATAGGAAGTGTTGAATATTAACATTATTTTTATTATATATGGAGTTTTTAACTTAATGTATACTTTTCAGAATACATTACTAATTCAAACACATACATAAAATATAATTCCTATTTTTAAAAATTATAAACGTACAATACAAAAAAAAATATTACAAAAAATATATAAATTCTGAAAAATTTTTGTTGATGACCAAAAATTTACAAAAATACTCAAAACTTTAAAAAAATTCCATTAATTGCCCTCAATTATAAAACATTTTGTTAATATTAATTTATTAATTATTATTGATATAATTAATACTTTTGTTGGTTTTAGTTAATATGGTTTTAAACAGATAATATATTTTTAATTCAACATACTTATCCCGACATTAAAATTAGGAAGTATTACATACACGATATAGATTTAGATTTAGTTATATTGATCTGCCAAAATATTAAAAATGCTAGCAAAGTCGTAGAATAGGGACCGTCGGGATTTGGCGTCAAATATTCTTTTCGTCTAACTGCGCCAAAAAAGGGTTGCGATTGTCAGGGAAGTGAATTATAAGCAGTACAAGAAAAAAGGGTTGCTACATTTGACCGAATCACCGATCTAATAAGTTTGTTATTTATAATATAAGTTTTCTTGTGTTATATGTTATAAGTTCCTTGTTTAAAAAAGTAAAAGTAGCAATGATGTTTTTAATTAAATTTGATAGGCTGTAATTTAATTTGGCGTGGTCTATATAAATTTATTAGTTCTGATATTGACTTTTCGTTGGAATACATTGCACATGGATTCGTTCCTTCATCTAATATTAAGCAGAAGATGATTCGCTGTTCAATGTGTTTTTCTCCAACTTTTTAATACTCTAGTACAATGACTATGTTTTTGGAAAAAAATCGAAACTGTGGTTAATAATCCTTCTGGTGCAGGAAAGACTACACAAAAGTCCAATACAACCTGTCGCAGGCGACTGGCCCATGGTTAAGAGTAATTCTGCAGTTTCACCAGAGGAACTGCGAGGGCTGAAGACTGATTAAACCTCAAGACAACGCCCTACGATCATATTAGACAGGGACCTATGGCTAAAAGTGTATTCCAAATCACTACAAATATCCATGGCACCGCCAGAACCGAACCTGGGGTACAGGGCTACTGAGTGCTAATCACTCAGACATTCAGGCCCCTAAAAATCAAAGTAGGCTTAGAATTGTAAAAAGGACGATGGTGCCGTAATATCACATATAAAAAGTTTCGATATGTTTTCTTTCTATTTCATTAATTTATTTATAATTCTACATTGTATTGCTTGAACAAGCTATTAAAAGCTTTGCCCTTAATATATCTTGGAAACCAATGTTTTGAATCCGACTGGCGATTGTTCCCAATGCTCTTAATATGACTTAATTGCTACGTATAGAGAATAATGTTTTGGGAAATGCGGTTACTCCGACGTGTGGTCATCAACATAATGTTCTTCATCGAAATACGATAAACCCTTATCGTTTTCATGTTGTAATGATGCCACCTACTTATGTTATTATCACCTCTTGACGCCACCCTTCCCTCTTTTTTTATCTTGCAGGCAACTTCATATACATAACACATGCTGGTTATTTTTTAATATTTTGGTTGATCGGTGTAAATATCATGATAAAGGTATTAAATATTTTGTTTTCGATACAAATTGTTTAATTTATATCTTTTTTTTCAGCTGCTACTTTAGTCACATTGTGTAAGTAGAAATTTAATTCTTAGAACTTTTAATTTTTGTACTTAAATTCTTACATGAACATAAAAAATTTATTTAATCTATTTCTAGATAAAATCGGCAATGGTGATATAAAAATTAAGCGTATAATATAAACAATAACCATTTTCACTTCTTATACAGAATCAACGAAAAGGTATCCATGTTTTAAAAAAATTAAAGAATGAACAAAAAAAAAAAAAGTTATGAAAGAATGAAATACTTCTTACACAGAATCAACGAATCCATGATTTAAAAATTAAAGTTAAAAAAATACTGAAAGATGAAGGAATGAAATAGCAAATTAATACTTCTTATACAGAATCAACGAAAAAGGTATCCATGATTTAAAAATTAAATAATGAACTGAACAAAACCGGAAAGTTATGAAAGAATGAAATAGCAAATTAATAGCGTTATAAGCTAAAATAGCGTTATTTCAAATTATGGACCATTTCAATCATAGACATCTTTAATACGATTCTACACATGCTCTAGCTGCATACCATAAAAACAATAAAACAATAACTCAGAACTTTTATTTGAAAGACTAATAAAAGCTATAAAATTCCTAAATTTTTGGGGAAAACTTCTCCTGCTATAAAAAATAGAGTGAAATACAAAGGAGTATTTGAGGAAAGGTTGCAGGCAAAATATTGCAGTCCCAAATGGAAATTATTGCGTCTCTTAAAATGTAATTGTGCCAAATTCAATTATGCAAAGTGGTATTTTTAATGAATTTCCAAGTCATCATTCAATAGAAAAATTAATTACATTCCTCTAAAATTTTAAATATGCATCGAAATTAAATGGATTAAATCACAATGGTTAGAAAAAAATTATTTCAGTCCATATACTGGATATTTTTTTCAGTTTCATTTTGCATCAAAGTGGTTATAATTAATTGAGTATTAAAATGATAATATATTTTTATATGAATCTTGAATTATATTGAGACTTGCGAATTCATTTTCAAGGCAATTCTTCACAATTGAAGTTTTGGAATTACATAAAAAATGAATATTTTTAATGTGTTTCATGAATGATTATTTAAAATTGTAGGAATCACTTATTGTCAGTGGGCTGTATCTCTGACACATTTTTACACAATTTTACACGATTGACACAATTTTAAAATACCATATTACAAATAAAGATAATTAGTATTGCATTATTCTATGCTTTAAGGATATTTATCAAAAGAAGAACAAGAGTATCATGATTAAGCCTCTATTTTGTTAAGAGATAAAAAAAGAATATACTTACTGTCACTTATTACCTAGATTTGATGCAATTGTCATCCAACGACTAATTTTCTTTTTATCGTTATAGGTATAGTCAGAGTTTTGATGTAATTATTTTATTGTTATGAGTTACTGATTTGTTCTGTTTTGTAATCTAATCTTTATGCTGCAATCTCATTCATCTGTGATGCATGGAAGCCCAGGATGTAAAATCAAGTGATTTTGCAATAAAGAAAAAAAAATGTCCACGGAATACACATTGAAGAGCCAACCAACGATGCAAGTGTGCTTTGTTTATTGGCTTCATGCTACAAAAAATGTAGAATTATTGATAAATGATATCAATATGATGTAAGAACTTGATAAAACCCTTCGTGGATTTTCATTGGATATTCAGAGTTCATATACATGCTCTGTTCATAGGCTTCATGCTACAAAGAATGTAGAATTATTGATCATTAATATCAATATGATCTAAAAACTTGGCAACACCTTGGTGGATCGTCAATGAATATTCAGAAATTTAAATTAAATAATATAAATTCAATAAATACAATTCACCTTTTTTCCTTTTTTTCTAAACAAAAAAATTCTTCTTTTTTTTTTATTTATAATATTATTATTTATTAATATATTGTATTTAATTAAATAATTTATGTTTAATTTTTGTCTTCTTAGCAAGCGCAGGAGGGAACTTGGTAAGTACTTTTAATGTATATTTTAGTTACTTTAATAAATATACATATGTGCTTCGATTTTATGCAGCTAATATTGATTATTAGTTAAATAAAATTGTGCCCTAAATTTTGTTATACTTTTTTAAATATTGTGTTTTATTAATAAATTTTCATAAAAAAAATTGTAAATTAATATTTTATCACAATTTTTCAGGCAGTTTATTAACTGATCCAGGTAACTATTTAGATTTTACCATAAAATACTATTCAGGACTCACACCAAATTCGTAAATTAGTATTATACCGAATATAATAATAATTTAAGAATTTGTTTCTCTTAAACAGAAAATAATATATTAGTAAATTAATTATTAATTTATTAATATTAATTAATATATTATTAATATAGATTAATGCTGACTGAAATTTATGTAAAAGTTGATTTATGTAAAATTTATTTAGTATTATTAAACTTATTTAATTAATTTAATATTACTGAAAACAATAATACATTATCATTTTAAAGTTCATAATTTTTAAATTATCAAATTGATAGATTTTAAAAATATGGATAGCTTTTTATAAATATATTTTTTTATTATTTGATAACTTTTAAATAAGAAATCATCTGTATTGAATTTTTCTTAAGTTAAAAAATAATAATTAAAAAAATCTATTTTAAATTTTTATAATCGTAATTGAAAATATATATGATTTAAAAAAAAAAAATTTTATTTTATATTTCAATAAAAATTTAATTTCTATTAAATGCAATGCAATTAAAACGTTTCGAATTTTTAATAATCCCTAAATAATAAATTTAATTTCAGTAGATAAATAAAATGTTTAACTGAGTAAACAAAATGTAATTTGTAAAAATGTAAAAAAAATAAAAATATAAAATGTAAAAAAAAAAAATTTACTAATAAATAAAATGTTTAATGAGAAAATATTTTTTTTTTTTATAATATATAAATTATACATTGTATTGTTAAGTATCTTAAAATTTATACTTGAAAAGCAAAGAAAATTAAGGTATTTGCAATATAATTTTGCGGTATAATTATGATTATTTTATTATGATATTAATTATTATTATGTTAATTATGATTATTTGAAATGCATTTTATTTTCTTCATATAGATTTCCTTCAAAGTAAGAATTCTTTCAAAATATTTCAAATTGTTTTAGTAAATAAAGTATTCATATACAAAATTTTACAATCAATTTAAATAATGTTTTATGACTCTAATTTTAAATTCATACCTAAAAATTTGAAAAAACATTTTTAATTTATTTAATTTTTTTACAAGAATAAATCTGATTCTAATGCTAACTCCTTTTTCTTATTATTCCTTTTAGATTTGGTGAACTCAATTTTAGGTAAGTTTATATTATTCTTCACATAAACATTTTCTTTCTTCTTCACTCTTTGTTTTCATGTGAAACGCCATAACACAAGTAATGTTTTTCATAAATGTTTACAGGAATAGACTTTGTAAATGATTCTAGCTACTTAAATATTTTTTATTTTAATTGTTAAACTTGGAATTACATGCAAATTTTGGAAGAATTTTGTGTCGACAACATTTGAAGTAGTACAAAATAATAAATAACAAAGATATAAATTTACCATCTATTCCCTGTAGAATGCTAGCACAAACAAATACAAACTTAGAAATTTAAAAACAGTGATTTGAATTTGAGTTATCATGTTTTGTAACAGTATCAATTTTTGGCCCTTTTATCCTTATTTTAGCCTATAAAAATTTTAAAAATAATAATTATGAAATTTTTTTTTATGTGAAATCATAAGTTTTTAGATACATTCAATCCAAAAATGTGTACAAAGATGAAGTATTTCAATAATTTAAAAAAAATTCATTCGAAGGTGTTCGTGCACCTTAAAATAATAAAAGATGTATCTAAATCGTAAAATATTACAATGTATCTTATTATTATAATAATACAAAAAATATACTAAAGTTTATTATTCCTCATAAATTAAAAAATAAAATGGAAAACAATTATTTAAAAAATGCACTTTTTTTTTAATAAGGATAGGTTACTAGACTTACGTCAGTCTTTTAGAACAGTTCTTTTTTTTTTATGAAACAGTAAGAGGTTGAAAGAATGCGTTTGGATGAGTTTATCAGAAAATAAATGAATAGTTTAAAAAACTAAAACACGCTTTTAGAGTTAATCAAATTAAAAAGTAAAAAATAAATTGTTAACATAAGAATAAAATGACTGTTCTAAAACACGTTGGGTGCTCAATATCAATCATTATAATTTTTCACTAGTTTCATTCCGAAATGCAGAGTTAGATTAAAAACGTCACAAAACCCCACGCTTTTATAACAGTTATTTTATTCTTATGTAAACAATTATTTTTTACTTTTTAATTTGATTAACTCTAAAAAACGTGTTTTTTTAGTTTTTTTAAACTATTAATTTATTTTTTACTTTTTAGTTTGATTAACTCGAAAAGCATGCTTTTTAGTGTTTTTAAACTATAATATTTAAATGAGGTGTAATTGTAAGTAAAACAAAGGCTAAATGCGAATATGTCGAGCCAGCCAGGATTTTAGAACAGGAAATCTCCTTTTCCGTAGTCAGGCGCGTCATCCATTGTCCCACGTAGGTTTGAATGTCTTTACTGAATATGAATATGAATTCCTTGATAAGTCTACAACGTTTAAATTAAATCTGATCGTTTAAAGTAGGGCAAAATCGAGCCCAAAGTGTCAGTTACAAACAAACAAACGAACATTCAGGTGAAACTAATATAAAAGCGTATTAAAAAGAATCAACTGTTTTCTTTCTGAAAGATGCCTGTAAATGTTTCTTAGCAGCTTAAATAGTGTATATGAGGAGAAACAGATCTCCAGGGGAAAAGTCAGTTACATACATACAAACATACAGGTGAAAAACTAATAAAAGCGTATTAAAAATAAATAAAAATGTGTTACGTAAAAGAAGAGAATCTGTGTTTTTGTACGTTAAAAATAAAATATGTAATGTGAGTATTGTATATTTTCAAACTCAGAAATAAAATGTTATTAAGGAAATGACTTTCTCCTTAAAGATTTAGTTATTGAATAGTAGCTGTTTAAAAAGAAACAAACAAGTAATATATAAAAAAAAAAAAATTTTTAAGTCAATTCCTACTTTTTTTTTCACTCTATTGCAGAAAGTCCTTTGTAAATAATTTTCATTCATTCTTTTAAGTTTATCTGGCGCCATCTATTGGTAGATATATGCAACTTAAATCTAAAAAACTAAAATGAATTAATGAATTAATATTTGAAAAACCGTATTAACATCAAGTGCCATCCACTACATGTTAAAAAATGTGTTTGAACTTGAGTGAATGAATAAAAAGTATTTTATGAACGATTGAAAATTTGGACAAGATATATATAGGGAGAGTGTGAGCTAATAGAAGGAATTGAAAAACATAGCTTAAAATGAATGATAATTGTACAAATTTGTTTTTTTTTATAACATAGATATATGACCATTATAATGATAAATATAATATTTTTATATCGAAAAATTGTCGTCTAAAGCAATTTTGATATAATGTTAAATCTAAAGCAATTATTTTTACTAGCTATGGGTAATATTGGGCCTGATGGCCTAGTAACTATCGCTCTGTTGCTCGATTCCACAGGTTTCGGCTTTGCCGTGGATGTTTGTAGTGGTTCGAATCCACTTTAACCTGTAGGTGCCGGTCCAATAGGACTGTTGAGCATTGGACGTATAGCTGACAGCCCTACCCCCGTAAGAAGAAAACATCGCTTGTCTCAAAGTCTGCTAGTTGGTAGACTGCCATGGCCCGCCATGGAGCTATAGCGGCAATGACAAAAGAAGAAGAATGTGCAATATTATTTGGTCCTAGATATCACTGTCCTTGGCATTACTTTATAAAAGAATAAACAGTAAAACATTAAAGAAATTAAATTTCTTCATAAATGTCCCGAAATATAATAATAAAGTTAAGAGAGACATTTTAATAGTAAAATTTACATCAATATGCTAAAATAATTTAAAATTTAATTTTACATTAACTCTTAATATCTACAAATAATTAAGAAACTGATATAGGTTGTTCTGCAAACATTAGAATTATAATTTTTTTAAAAATATTTATTCGTATTAAGACATTCCTAAATTTATTAGTAAAAAAAAAAAGTATTTATGCGTTAAATAAAAGAAACAATAAAATTTAATAAAATATTTAAAAGTAAAAAGTATCTCTATTATATTTTTCGATTGCATGTTTGTGAAATTATTTCTTTTTGAAACAACATTTTCATATGCTTCTAAATCAATTTTTTTAAACTTTTACAGGTTTATGCCTGGCTTTCTTGAGTAAGTACAATACTATTTTTATGTCTAGTATTTTTATTAACATTTATTTTTATTACAGAATGCTTTAACATTTATTAACATTTTAGTATTTTTATTAAAATTAAATGTATAAACACATCCTGTATTTATACATTTTTAAAAAAATGAACAAATAAGATATTTAGTGCTTTTTGTATAGAATCTTTTTTCATTCATTAATCAAATTATGCAAAAAGTTACAACCACTTAATTTGAAAATTCACTAAAAATTCATTTTTGTTACTTACGTAATGTTGTTAAAATGAATTCATTTTCATTTAAGATAAGGAAAATAACAGAAGAATGGAATCTTCTATTAATTCACTATCGATTATTAACTGTATAAAAGTAAGAATCTTTATTAAAAGATTTACCGTGTAGTATGCATTTTTTCCTTAAATAAACAATAGAATTATTACTTATTATTTTCTAAGCTTATTTAATATTTATAATAATGTATGTTTTTCAAATCTATTCAAGTATTATAAAACATGTAAAAGAACATAACATGTCCTTAATATTTTTATTCGTAAGATGAAAAAATTCTTTGTTAACATTGAATAAATATTTAAATTTATATATAAAGAAATATTAATACACCATACATTAAAAATTATTAAATTATATAAACATATATTATATGAACAAATTTTCAAAATTATATTTAGAAAAAAAATCAACACTCAGGTAAATTTCTATAAAATTAGATGTCTTGTAATAAAAGAAAAAATCAAGCATTTAAATAGAAAGTTTTATTATTTTATAGTTAATTTAACATACGACATTTAACATACGATAACATATAATATTTTTAAATGTTAACAATAACAAACTTACAAAACTTTTTATCACAGTGTAATCTTATTTTCTTTTAGTAATATCAATTTTAAATAGAAAATTATAAATTTGTATATTTTATATAACTAGAAAAACTACATTATGTTTTAAATATTACCCCTAAACAATGTATGTAAATTTTAATTTACTGTTTTAGGTATGGTGACTGGTTCTGGTAAGAATTAATTTTATTATAGAAAAGGACTTACATTAGATTAATAGTTTTAATAAAGAAATACTACTTAGTTTATGCCATAAAGCACAATATTATAAATAAATGCAAAAACTACCATAAATTTTATTGGCCTAAATTAACATTTTTATTAACATTAATAATAAACATTTTTAGTATGAAATATATCTTTCATAATTTATTATTAAAAATAAATGCAATAAAACACCGTAATTTTTACTGGCCTAAATTAACGTTTTAATAATATTAATAATGAAATGATAATGAACATTTTTATGTGAAATATATCTTTCGCAATTTGTTATTATAAATAAATGCAATAAAAACACCGTAATGTTTACTGACCTAAATTAACATTTTTATTAACATTAATAATGAACATTTTTAATGTAAAATATATCATTCGTAAATTATTTTAAATAAATGCAATAAAAACACCGTAATTTTTACTGGCCTAAATTAACATTTTAATAATATTAATAATGAAATGATAATGAAAATTTTTAATGTGAAATATATCTTTCGTAATTTATTATTATAAATGAATGCAATAATTATAAATAAATGCAATACACCGCAATTTTTACTGGCCTAAATAAGTATTTTAATAAGCATTAATAATGAAAATTTTTAATGTGAAATTTATCTTTCGTAATTTATTATTCAATATTAAAGTCTCTTTTTATTTCTATTGTTTCTTCAATGCTTGTTATACACTAACTAAACATACAAAATTTAAATTTAAATATTTGATATAACCAACGCACAAAAATTATATTTAGAAATAAGTATTAGGTATCACTACACACAAATATTTACTTAAAAATTATTAATTTAAAAATGAAATTAAACTTTTATCTTTAATAATACATAGTCTTTTCTTTTAATTAGAAAATTTGAGAAATTTTTGTTAAAATACATAAATGTATCGTTTCATTATCCAAATATTAAAACAATATAGTTGTCAAACCTATTATCATTATTATGATGTATAATTAATCACATTTAATCAAGATTTTAAATTTTTAATTCTGAACACTAATTATAAAAATAAAAGTAATTAATTAATTAGTTCTTTAATTAATTTCAATTAAAGTGTAATATGTGCAAGCAAATACACAATAAATTATCTCATGCACGTCAGATGCTATCATTAAATAATTAATTTTAGTATATATTTAAGACATAATTATATACTTATATATATATATATATATGATTTTTAAAAACCATTAATGACTAATACGTTATTATTTTATGTAGATCTGGGCAGTAAGTAAATCTTGGCATATATATATATTTTTTTTTTTGAAATGCAGTATTTAATTATAAAATTTTATAATCGATATTACTTTATAAAAACAAAAAACTATTGATTCATAGTATGAGTAATATTATGACCAAAACTATACTATAAAATGCCAATAATTATTATACCAATGCTTAAAACCATAATATGTATAAAAATATAATTAATTCTGCTTATTTAAATATGCAATAAAAACGTTTATGTTATTTCAGCAAAAATTTCTGTCATAATGCTGTTATGCAAACTAAATTATTTTCACTTACTGACAAATTATAATCTGTCCTTATCGGATCATAAAGGTAAATCTGAAAAACAATTTTAAAAAGTATTCTCCGGCCTTGCGAAAAGATGGAAAACTAAAAATATTTTAATTAGTATCTAGAGAAAGTTTAAAAAAATTTCAACAAAATAATTTTAAGAATTTAAAATTTAAAAAAAAAAATATCTTTACATATTAATATCAACTAAAATGCTTAAAACCCGGGTAATAAGGTTTTATTATATAAAAAAATTGAAATAGTTTTTAATGTTTGTAGAAATGAAATACCCACCTCGTAAGTTTTTATTTTTAATAGGCATTGAAAATGGTTAGTACCACATTATTTTATTTGAAATATTTTTTTATCTTAAAAATTTGATTAAATATACAAAACCTAACTATGATTAACATTTAATTTTATTTGAAACATTTAATTAACGATAGCATTTAATTGTATGATTAATTTAATCATAAAAAATATACAGAACCTATTGAACGTTCAGTCAGAATGGAACGTTCAGAACCAAAGAACCACTTTTTCAAATCACTTGATTTCAAAAAAAATATAATGTTATCGTTAATTAAATGTAATCATAAAATTATGTGCAACCATAAAATTAAATGTTATCGTTAATTAAATGTTAATCTTAAAAATTAAATGTTAAATTAAATATTAATCCTAAAATTAAATGTTAAAATAAATATTAATCCTAAAATTAAATGTTAAATTAAATATTAATCCTAAAATTAAATGTTAAACTAAATATTAATCCTAAAATTAAATGTTAAATTAAATGTTATTCATAAAATTAAATATTAAAGTAAATGTTATTCATTAAATTATATGTTAACCATAAAATTAAATGTTATCGTTAATTAAATGGTAATCATAAAATTAAATATTAAACTAAATGTTATTCATAAAATTAAATGTTAAAACTAAATGTTATTCATTAAATTATATATTAATCATAAAATTATATGTTAATCTTAAAATTAAATGTTTTTTAATTAAATATTAATCATAAAATTAAATGTTAAATTAAATGTTAATCATAAAATTAAATGTTAAATTAAATATTAATCCAAAATTAAATGTTACATTAAATATTAATCCTAAAATTTGAAAAATATTAATCCTAAAAATTAAATATTAAATTAAATATTAACTTAAAATTAAATGTTAAATTAAATGTTAATCATAAAAATTAAATATTAAAACTAAATTTTTATTCATTACCCATAAAATTAAATGTTATCGTTAATTAAATGTTAATCATAAAAATTAAATATTAACTAAATATTATTCATTAAATTATATGTTAACCATAAAATTAAATGTTATCGTTAATTAAATGTTAATCACAAAAATTAAATATTAAACTAAATATTATTCATAAAAATTAAATGTTAAACTAAATGTTATTCATTAAATTATATGTTAATTATAAAATATATGTTAATCTTAAAATGAAATGTTATTGTTAATTAAATGTTAAATTAAATATTAATCTAAAATTAAATGTTAAATTAAATATTAATCCTAAAAATTAAATGTTCAATTAAATATTAATCCTCAAATTAAATGTTAAACTAAATATTAATCCCAAAATTAAATGTTAAGAATTAAATGTTATTTAAATTAAATATTAAAGTAAATGTTATTCATTAAATTATATGTTAACCATAAAATTAAATGTTATCGTTAGTAAATGGTAATCATAAAATTAAATATTAAACTAAATGTTATTCATAAAATTAAATGTTAAACTAAATGTTATTCATTAAATTATATGTTAATCATAAAATTATATGTTAATCTTAAAATTAAATGTTATTGTTAATTAAATATTAATCATAAAATTAAATGTTAAATTAAATGTTAATCATAAAATTAAATGTTAAATTAAATATTAATCCTAAAATTAAATGTTAAATTAAATATTAATCCTAAAATTAAATGTTAAATTAAATATTAATCCTAAAATTAAATATTAAATTAAATATTAATCCTAAAATTAAATGTTAAATTAAATGTTAATCATAAAATTAAATATTAAACTAAATTTTATTCATTAAATTATGTTAACCATAAAATTAAATGTTATCGTTAATTAAATGTTAATCATAAAATTAAATATTAAACTAAATATTATTCATTAAATTATATGTTAACCATAAAATTAAATGTTATCGTTAATTAAATGGTAATCATAAAAATTAAATATTAAACTAAATGTTATTCATAAAATTAAATGTTAAACTAAATGTTATTCATTAAATTATATGTTAATCATAAAATTATATGTTAATCTTAAAATTAAATGTTATTATTAATTAAATATTAATCATAAAATTAAATGTTAAATTAAATGTTAATCATAAAATTAAATGTTAAATTAAATATTAATCCTAAAATTAAATGTTAAATTAAATATTAATCCTAAAATTAAATGTTAAATTAAATATTAATCCTAAAATAAATATTAAATTAAATATTAATCCTAAAATTAAATGTTAAATTAAATGTTAATCATAAAATTAAATATTAAACTAAATTTTATTCATTAAATTATGTTAACCATAAAATTAAATGTTATCGTTAATTAAATGTTAATCATAAAATTAAATATTAAACTAAAATATTATTCATTAAATTATATGTTAACCATAAAATTAAATGTTATCGTTAATTAAATGTTAATCATAAAATTAAATATTAAAACTAAATATTATTCATAAAATTAAATGTTAAACTAAATGTTATTCATTAAATTATATGTTAATTATAAAATTATATGTTAATCTTAAAATGAAATGTTATTGTTAATTAAATGTTAAATTAAATATTAATCCTAAAATTAAATGTTAAATTAAATATTAATCCTAAAATTAAATGTTAAATTAAATATTAATCCTCAAATTAAATGTTAAACTAAATATTAATCCTAAAATTAAATGTTAAATTAAATGTTATTCATAAAATTAAATATTAAAGTAAATGTTATTCATTAAATTATATGTTAACCATAAAATTAAATGTTATCGTTAATTAAATGGTAATCATAAAAATTAAATATTAAACTAAATGTTATTCATAAAATTAAATGTTAAACTAAATGTTATTCATTAAATTATTTGTTAATCTTAAAATTAAATGTTATTGTTAATTAAATGTTAAATTAAATATTAATCCTAAAATTAAATGTTAAATTAAATATTAATCCTAAAATTAAATGTTAAATTAAATATTAATCCTAAAATTAAATGTTAAATTAAATATTAATCCTAAAATTAAATGTTAAATTAAATATTAATCCTAAAATTAAATGTTAAACTAAATATTAATCCTAAAATTAAATGTTAAATTAAATGTTATTCATAAAATTAAATATTAAAGTAAATGTTATTCATTAAATTATATGTTAACCATAAAATTAAATGTTATCGTTAATTAAATGGTAATCATAAAATGAAATATTAAACTAAATGTTATTCATAAAATTAAATGTTAAACTAAATGTTATTCATTAAATTATATGTTAATCATAAAATTATATGTTAATCATAAAATTATATGTTAATCTTAAAATTAAATGTTATTGTTAATTAAATATTAATCATAAAATTAAATGTTAAATTAAATGTTAATCATAAAATTAAATGTTAAATTAAATATTAATCCTAAAATTAAATGTTAAATTAAATATTAATCCTAAAATTAAATGTTAAATTAAATATTAATCCTAAAATTAAATGTTAATTTAAATATTAATCATAAAATTAAATGTTAAATTAAATATTAATCCTAAAATTGAGTGTTAAATGATAATTTATTTATTATTATTAAATTAAATTATCAAGAATATTGAGTTCCCTTGCCTGATCTAGATATTTCTAATGCGGGTTTATAGCCTACAAATTGCAATTTTGAATGCTTACTTCAAGAAAATGAAATTAACAATCTAAAAAGAGCAAATAAATATTTACATAATAGCGCAAGTTATTGTATTTTATAAATATCTTTTATTTGTTTATAAGCGTTTCTTAATAATATATTTTTATTTTCACTTTTCAGCTGCTCTTGATAATATTACAGGTAAGTAAACATTGCAATCTCAAATTTTTAAAATTTGGATTTTTTATATACGCTTTAAAACAAATGCTGACAAGAATTTTATCCCTCTACTCCACATAAATTCCAAGCAATTTAAGTATTATCACTTACAAGAATATTTACATAATAAAATATTTATGTAGACATTTACAGAATACAATATTGTATGCGGAAGGCATAGTTCATATTTTATTTTCATTGATTCTATAGCCTAATAAGTTATCAACATGGGGGGTTTCTTATAAAAAGCGGAGGAAAAAAATATATAAATAAGTTATGTAATGGGAACTTGAATCGTTTTAATATAAATAGAATTGCAAATTATTATTACATTCACTGCTTTCAGAAATGAGGAGAGTCGACGGTGATTGCGACAATGTGGGAAAATCCTCGATAGTCAGACAGTTTGGTGGAAGTTTTTCCTGATTTCTTGACACACGACAAGCAAAGTTGGGGAAGTTACCACTAGATGTCCTCCCGGAAGGCATTGCCCTCTTCTTAACACTCGTTGAAGGGTTGCTCGTGGTCTACATGAAGCCCAACGATGTTCCGTCCTCACCTTTCTAACTCTTCTCACCTTCTTTTGGGGCCTGCATAACCCTAGGAACAGGGGTGAGGAGCGGTGAAAAATAAAATAAAAAAAATAAAACAAGTGCAGAAGGGCCGAGGTTCAAATCCTCTGGAGGCATTATTATTATATTCACTGCTTCCAGAAATGAGCAGACTTAATGGCGAATGCGGCAATGTGGGCAAATCATCGATAGGCGGACTGCTTGGGGAAGTTTTCTTGATTTTTCTCCGATATGTCAAGTAAATTGGGCTAGTTTTCCCTAGAAGTCCTGCAGGAAGGCTTTGTTCTCAAACAATCATTGAAGGGCTATTCGTGGTCTATATGAGGCCTACCGATGCTCCATCCTCACCTTTCTAACTCGTTTGGACCTGTATAATCCCTAAATAGGAGGGTGAGGAACAGTGAAAAGAAAAAAGAAAAAAAACAAGTGCAGAAGGTCCGAGGTTCGAATCGTCTGGAGGCATTATTATTATATTCACTCTTTCCAGAAATGAGAAGACTCGATGGCGATTGCGACAATGTGTGCAAATCATCGATAGTCAAACTTTTGGTGAGAGTTTTCCAGATTTCCTCCCATACGACAAGCAAATTTGAGGAAGTTACACCTGAAGGCATTGTTCTCTCCTCAACACTTATTGAAGGGTTGTTTGTGGTCTACATGAGGCCCACCGATGTTCCAACATCACCTTTTCTAACTCGTTTGAGCCTACATGGGCCTAGATATGGGGGTGAGGTGCAGTGGAAAGAAAAGAATAAAGTAGAAATAACTTTCAGTATGTGGGCCTGAATGGCCGAGTGACTAGCGCTCTGGCGCTCGGTACCACAGGGTTCGAGTCCCGGCGGTGCCATGGATGTTTATAGTGGTTCGAATCCACTTTAAACCGTAGGTCCCGGTCTGATAGGATCGTAGAGCGTTGCGGGGTATTGTTACTCCGCGTCCGTGACTTATCCTTAAGTTGCACGCGCCCCTGGGTAATGCAAAGTGAGTAACGTCTGTGCAGCGCTTGCCTTAAGGCATCCAAGACCAAGCTGTCTAAGTGTTTGCCAGCTGCATTAGAAAGAAAAAAACTTTCAGTATGTTTGTACTTTTTGAAATTTACTTCACTTTATATCTCAACTCGTTACTGGATGGATGGACATTTTACAAAATATCTAACACAAGTACTTATTTTTAAAATGGAAATTTAATTTTAAAATCATCTTCAATCTATATTCAGAAATAATCTGCTATTTAAAATTACTCAAAACATTATAACAATTCTCATAATTATAGTTAATTTAAACATAAATTTCTTACTCAATACATAAATTATTATTAATGAGGGTACAACAAATATCACTTCATTTCTTTGAAATAAAAGTTTTCTAGAAGACTTCTGAAGATAGCTTGTAAGCTAAGAAAGAGTCACTTAAATTGAATGAAACAATTTTTAATAAAATGTTTAACTGAATTAAAACCATGACGATAACAAGAAGGAAGCAGGAACTGATATATATATCAGGAATGAATGAAGGAATCTTCTTCAATATTCTTCAGTTATATATAAGAAAAAAGAATACTAATATATAGTTACATTTTATAATTTAAAATTTTTAAAAAATTATGTGTGAACTAAATTTTAAAGACAAATTTGTTACATTCTCAATGTCAATTTTATATTTTATATATAAATAACACCTATAGAAAATTTTTTAAAGTTTTTATTTAAGAAATTTTCAGTAAAGAAAAAATGTTATAAATTACACATTAAAATGTTGATTTTTTTGGGGGAGGGGGGGATTTTCTAAACAAAAAGTGAGAAAAAAAGAAAATTTTCTAATGTGTTTTTATTATTATTTTTACTTTGATTAAATATAGTTCACATATTTTAATTTTTTTTAAATATGTGAACTATATATAGTCTTATAGTCAGTCTTATGTTAATTTATAATTCATGATATAGAGACGTGTTACTCAATATATAGAGCATAATTAAATATAAGTAAATTAATTAACACTACTTCTTAAAAATTTTACTGTTTTAAATTATTTTTATTTTTAATTGAAAGATTTTCTTACCGAAAGTGTAGAAATTTATTAGAAATCAGAAACATTTTATATTGAATTAAAATATCTTTTTCAAAATATTTTTAAATTGATTAAATTTAAAAATTTTTTTATAGATCAACTGGTGTCCGTTGGTAAGTGTGAAGTCATTTTTATAAATATTAAAGGCTTCATTAACATTAAATAGTAGTTTTAAATTATTTTTTTTATAAAAATAATAAAAAGTTTTGAATTTTGAAAAAACTATGTTAAACTATCAATCAATTTTTAAATATTTTCTAAATATTAAAACTAAAAAAATAAATTGTCATGTTATTCATTTCTTTATATACAGGGTTGATTATAATTAAAGTACCACTTTCAAAATTCTATAAAAAAAAAACCACTCATGACTCGCTATCTTCAGTTCAAATTTGAACTGAAGATACTTGAAAAAGGAGAAACGGTACGGCCTCAAAAAGTAAAATTGTATTAATAGGGCATAAAGAAAAAGTGAATTCGGCTGCCAGTGATATTTTAAATCGAAATTACAACGTGTTTGGCAAGAGGGGTACTTACGTATTAACGCTACCTTGGCTACAGTTGCGGCAATAAAGAGCAATCTTGTTGTTCGCACGCGCACGCAGTTATCTTTTGAACGCCAACCGCAGCTACAGATTTGGCGGTTTTTAAGTGGCGCCAATCTACACTTAAAATTTTTGTTTTATCCGATAAATCAAGTTGCTTTTCACAAAATTTAATCGACGTCAACTCCTCGCACCAGCAGTATATGAATCTCAAAGCTGTACAAAATGGAATTCTGCATCCCTCAAACCAATTGTCTTTTATAAGTCCCACACGATAAGCACACTGACTGAAATTGCATTTCCAAAACTTACGTTTACTAAAATAAAGTTTCATGTCATGGGAATTGGGACATTTTCGTTTTTTTGGTAAAATATTTCGCTCCTGAAAAAATAAAAATTGCATCTTGTTCTGTTTCTGGCAAATCCCAAATACGCATTTTCGTAGCACCAAAAAATGGCGTCAAAAATCAGCAAATATGTAGCTGTTAGATTGGCTCCACTTAAAAACCGCCAAATCTGTAGCTGTTAGATTAGCGACACTTAAAAACCGCCAAGTCTGTAGCCAAGGTAGCGTTAATACGTAAGTACCGGCATGAGTTGCACATTAAACCAACTGTAATGTTCAATGTGCTTGATTGTTTCTGTTTTTTGATGGAAAAAATGGCTTCCAAATCATTCAACAGTGTTAGTAGAAAGCCCATCCACGACGGAAAGGTCATCCAAATTGGACGGGAAAAATCGGTGGAACTATTTTTTTTGATACCATACCATTTCCCCTTTCTTCTGTTCAAATTTGAACTCACTGTGACGAGGGCTTCTTTTTTTTACAGCATTTTGAAAGTGGGCCTTTAATTATAATCACCCCGTATATCTAAAGACTTGATGCTTTAATAAATGAATTATTTAGTTTATTTCGAAATAACATATATCAGATTAGTCATTAATAGTCCATAATTTCTTTTTAGTTTCAAGCCTTCCTGGTAAGATAACTATCATTTCTTGGTAATATTTAACACGGGGTTTTACACTGCTTAGGCTCAATTATAATAACTGAATCAATTTCATAACTTTTTGCCATAAATTATTATCAAAATATGTATGGAAAGAAAAATTTAAAATATATATGCAAAAGCAATAAGTATAGGAGCAATGAATTTAAACCAATTAATTATTTTTAAAAATTGCATTTTGTACTATGACAAAAATTTGAATTCTATTAAAACAAGTAATATAAAAAAAAAATTTTAAAGTCAATTCCAACTTTTTTTTTCACTATATCACGAAAGTCCTTTATAAATAATATTCATTCATTTTTTTAAGTTTATCTGGCGCCATCTATTGGTAGATATATGCAACTTAAAACTGAAAAAAAAACTAAAATTAATTAATTAAATTTAATTAATGAATTAATATTTGAAAAAAACGTATTAACATCAAGTGCCATCCACTACAAGTTAAAAAATGTATTTGAACTTCAGTGAATGAATAAAAAGTATTTTATGAACGATTGAAAATTTGAACAAGATATATATAGGGAGAGTGTGAGCTAATAGTAGGAATTGAAAAAAATGATTTTAAAAAATTCTTCTTTGTGCTTCCAAATTTTAACATTTAATCGAAATTGCTCCTTGCAACTATAAAATATAAGCATTAAAAACTTTAAAGTTTTATTGTAGAACTTGAATTATTTTATAGTTTTTAAACCTCTAAAAGTGTTATTCAAATATGTAATTGCATAACTGCACAAAATAAATGAAATTTTATGACCTATACAATATGTGACAAAATACTGAAAAACTTGTTTTTGAATAATACTACTTTTTATTTTTATCTCGGGAGGTGATCTTTTCAAGTTATATTTAATGTCTTTCAAGCAAAATTTATATTATTTTTAGAACAATTCAAGTTCAAATTTTCAAAATACTATAATTTGAACTCTTTTAGATATTTTCTTGTTTCTTGTAAAATTTAACTTTTTAAAAATATTTATTTTGGATATTAACCTCAAGGTTAGCGTTAAATAATAATATTTGTATTATTAAAATGTAACTGGCTTATGCTCATAATCAAATAAATAAAAAGCTTTCATATTCATTTAAATAATTTGTTTCATTTTATTTAGATTACACTTTTATAATAGACTTCTCATTAATATTAATTATGAGAAGTCTATTTAAAGTGCAATTAGCAATAATATATGACAATTAATCAATTAGCAAGTATATGACAAGCAGAACGATTCACTAGATTACAAAATCATGTTAAATATATTTAAAATATGCCAATGGTTTTTTGAAGAATTGTATTTAATAAAATTTTATTTCATAATAATGTAGAGTAGTTGAAAAATGATGAAAAATTTTGATACGAAATATTTTCAAAAAGGCATTAAAAAATTATTATATATATATATATATATATATATATATTTCATGCATGTTTAGTAGCATGGAGATATATTACTGTCCTTTTCATTCTGTGACATGATTTTGTCAACTAGAAATATGGTGTTGTGATTAATTCAAAGAATTAATCATTATCAGAGAAAAGGGAAAACGTAGATAAATAAAATAAGTGAACATATAAAAAGAAATTTTCTATTATTTCTATTTTTTTAATTTCTAGTTTCTATTTCTATTATTCTTTTCAAATGTTGAAAACCTTATATATCTACACTGTATACTTCTAAAATGCTTTTTAAAAATATTTCAAGTCTTTTTATCAATATTTTGTGTGTTTCATAAATTCAAATAATCACTTATATCGCAATTCATATAATGTTTTGAATGCACTAAGTTTTAGTTTTTGGATTTAGATTTTGACTATGTGTGTTTATATACAAACAAAAATTGTTTTATAAACCTAGACTAAAAAAATTTTCTTAAAAATGACTTGAATTCATTATATGTATTACACGTAATAAAAATAATCATTGTTGTTTACAGAATATTTCATATCAAATTTTTTCAATATTTTTTTTTATTTTTACGAACTTTGAATGGATTTTAACAAATATTTCATCCTTCGCTGAAATCTTCAAGACCTATAAAAGTTATCCTGAAAAGGACTTTATGTTAGTACCTACAAACAATCAATGCCAATATTTTACTTAAATTTGGATTTTAAGTCACTGCTGTCAAGTAAATTACCAATAAAAAGTTCAAAACCGCTGTTTATCTGACTTGTCTTTCTAAAGAATAAGAAACGTGTTTAAAGAAACGTTTTTTAAGGTAGATAGACACTCTGCCTCAATGTTAACTCTGAATCTTTTAATTGGAAATCTTTTACCATCCAGTGTTTTTGATATAATTTTTCCATGTAGCTAATACAATTATAATTACTACTTTATAACAAATGTGATTATAATTGGATAGACCTAGTCTTAAAATTATAATTATAACTGTAATCATAAGCTTAGGAGTTTAAAAATGCGACGAAGAACACTTTCATAAAGAGTGTACGATCCATTATAAAACCCAACATGCATAACTTGATGGTATTGATCACAGTTTTCGCTCAGAGAATATGACCTAAATTTCCTAGGGCAAAAATCAAAAATGGAAACTTCACGAATACCCCTCATTTATCGCAAAGTAATCTATCGCATTTAGTTATTCCGATGCCAAAAAGAATTTTGTAGAAGTTAGTACTCGAAACAGGATATCGTCAATGTTTTTAAATTTGACTTCGAAGTCACTGCTTTCAAGCAATTTATCAGTAGAAAATCTAAACAACAGCTGTCTATTTGACAATTTGTCCTTCCAAATAAAAAAAATGTTGAAATATTTAAGGTAAACAGACTTCTCTATCTCATTGTTACCACTAGATCTTTTAATCGGAAACATATTTCCATCCAATGTTTTCTATGTAATTTTTTTTCATGTAGTTAATACAATTATAATTACTATCTTTATAATAATTGTAATTATAATTGTATAGATCTAGGCTTAAAGTTATAATTATAATTGTAACTATAACACTAGTAGTTTAAAAATGTGACGAAAAACCTTCATAAAGAGTGTGCGATCCAATAGAAAACCCAACATACATAACTTGGTGGTGTTGACGACAGTTCCCTCTCAGAGAATATATCCTAAATTTCCCAGGGCAAAAATCAAAAACGAAAACTTCATGAATAACATTAATTTATCGCAAAGTAATCTATCGCATTTAGTTATTCCAATGCAAAAAAAAAGTTATGTAGATGTTAGTACCCCTTAACAGGATATTGTCAATGTTTTACTTAAATTTGACTTTGAAGTCGCTATTGCCAAGTAAGTTACCAACAAAAATTCCAAACAACAGCAACTTATCTCAGAAGTTGTCCTTCCAATGAATAAGAAAAATGCTGAAATTTTAAAGATAGACTTCTCCGTCTAATTATTAATGTTGATTGTTTAAATCGGAAACCTCTTGCGATCCATTATTTTCGATGTAATGTTTTTGTGTATAGTTAATACAATTATAAGTACTACCTTTATAACCGTTGTAATTATAATTGTATATAAAAGTATATGCTTAAAAATATAATTATAAATGCAAGTATAAGCCTAGTAGTTTAAAAATGTGTCGAAGAACTCTTTCATAAAGATTGTAGGATCAAGGATCCAACAGAAAACGTAAACAAAACTTGTATAAATTGCTGCGGTGTTGTCTACGTTTTCTCTTAGAAAAAGATGTCCTAAATATCCCAGGGCAAAAGTCAAAAATGAAAAATAACTAATCTATCGCAAAGTAAACCCCTCATTTAATTATTCGATGCCAAAAGAATTCTGATTTTATTTCCTCAAAACACGTTCAAAATAATATTCTAACACTACAGATTTCAGTCCAGACGACAACTTTTCTAAAACTCCTTTATTCTCATGAAAGAATTCATTTCTTTATTCATCTGCATCAATGTATTAGAGACTACTACTGTGCCCAAAAAGTAAGACCAATTATTTCTTTTCAAAATCTCTTTATTTATTCTTCCAAATTTATTTCATCGCCTTCAAAGTAATACCCTCCGGACACAATGCACTTATGCCAACTTTTTCTAATCCTCAATGCATGCTAAAAGTCATCGGTAGGGATGGCCTTCAAAGCCGATTCACGTTGAATCTCTTCAGTAGAGTCAAAACGGTGTCCCAGGAGTGGTCTTTTGAATTTTGGGGGTAGCCAGAAGTCACACGGTATGAATACGGTGGTTGTGGAAAGATATGGGTTTCATTTTTGGCGATAACGTCACGATGAATCAATGCAGTGTGAGCTGGCGCATTCAATGTTTTCGGTACCAATCGAGATTTTACCCGTTTGAGACCCAAAATGGAATTGCCCGAGCCTTTTGAAATTCCAATATATCAAGATCTCTAATTGTAAATCGAAGGTTTGCAAACACCGAATCTTTAAATTTTTTTGGACGTGAGCTTCGTCGGTTGAAGTTGATGGTCGACCAGAGGGCTCTTCGTCTTCAACGCGCTCTCTGCCTTCTTTGAACTGTTTATACGACTTGTAAACATTTCTTACCGATATAGAATTGCTCACCGAATGCCTTCTGCAACATTCTATACGTTTCCGCAAATAAAATTAATGAAAGTTTGTTGCTTAATTAATTCAGACATTTCAAAAATTGCCGGAATTAGTTTTAGCGTCTCACAAAGCTAAGCGTAACTCAAACACTAATGAATATTTAGACGTCAAATTTGACACAGATGTCAAGGACAGTGCCAGAAATCTAAAAGAAAAAAAAAAAAATGAAATTTCACGGGCCCCGGCAATTTTAAATTGAAAATTGGTCTTACCTTTCGGACACAGTAGTAATTAACAATCTTACTTAAGAGAATCTTACAACAATCTTACTTAATTACTACCACTTTAAGAGTCTACAAATTTCAAATTTTTATCAGTTGTCTTGCAACGCAAGCTAAATAAATTAAAGCGCATTGACCGACGTAATTTGATACAAATGTTTTATCCAGAATCAGGTAGACCAAGGTACCTCGTCAACTCACAGAAATATTTTTTTTAATTTCACGATTATAAATTAATTGATTTTGTCTTTTCTTCCATAGATTTGAGTGATTTGGGCTCAAGTAAGAATATTTCAGTTTATTTATTTATTTATTTTAGTAAATGATAATAAAAATGATTTTTGAGGTGGATATTAAAATTTCTTCATGAAATATATTTAATGTGTGATTGTTTCTCATAATTTTTACCCAATCTTTAAAAAAAATTGTAAATTGACGTCTTTCTACCAATTTATTTATTAAGCTGAATGTCCTAATTACTTTGGCAGCTCATT
The DNA here is from genome assembly GCA_021605095.1 of Caerostris extrusa. NCBI lineage: Eukaryota > Metazoa > Arthropoda > Arachnida > Araneae > Araneidae > Caerostris > Caerostris extrusa. The sequence continues at coordinate 67,973 of BPLR01010460.1, read as the reverse complement.
TTTTTAGTCACAAGCGTTTTATTTGAATATTTAAAATAATATAAGCTCCAAATTTATTTTATATTTGCGGATACATATGTGCATTTCAAGAGTTCCATGTGAGATAAATGCAAAAGCACGAAATTCATTAGTACTGATTTCCAATGCTATTATTTTAAAAAATACTATAATATCAGAAATACTTTTTAAATTCTTGAAGAATATTACATTTTGACTTCATAAAATTCAAAGCAGTAATGCCTTTCTTAAATTACATATTTATCAGAATATCTAGCATTATATGCTTACTTAGTCTATTCCTGAGTTTTTAAAACATTTAGTGCATTCAAGATAGTTAGTCCTGTCACAATATATGATGCAAATTATAAATTCTTTAACGACATGCGTATGAACATTTGAAAGCTATTTTTAGCATACACTTTTTATGCTTTGTAGAAAGTAATTATTATTGATTTTGAAATTTATTTTGTCTTTTAATAAGTGAATTCACAAATATTTCTGCAGATATTTATTTTTTATTTTTATTTATTTATTTGCCTATGTTGCGTTCCCCAATTTAAGAATCATCTTAGCATAATTTATTTATGAAGATTTTAACAAAAGTAACATTAAACAAATCTTTCAAATATTAAAAAAAGTTTCTACATGAATTAATTAACCTTGAATATGTTATTGTGTGTTAAGAAAGCTAAAAAAGTCTGTGAATCATATCTGTAACTTTTAAAAATGGAATATAATATTTATAGCATAATTTGTTAAATTTATTAAATGATTAAATTGACATAGTATTGAAATAATATCTTGTACACTATCTGTATTTTTCTATTATAAACTATTTAAATAGATTGCATTAGTAAGTTTTCTGAATTAAAAAAAACAAACATTTATTTTAAATTACTACATATTTAGCAAATATTTCCAATTAGTAACTTTACAATTTGATAATATTTCTACAGATTATGATAAATTAATAAAATGCAGTTTTTCAAAACTTGTAAATATGGTGAAAATTAAAATTCTTCAGAAAAATTGTAAATATGGTGTAATTGAAATGTAAGAACTATTTTTATACTTAGAAAAGTAAAAAAAAAAAAAAATTGACTAGGATATGATCCTGTGCTATAGCAAGTTTAAAAATCAAATTTTTCGACTAAAAAGATAAATAAAAAATCTCGATTTTATTTTAAATTTAAATGTAGTATAAACTGACCTTAATGTTTCTTAAATGACCTTAAATTTCAATTAAATTTTTTTTTTAGTTTAAAAATTTTATATTATTTATTATTTTTTTAAATCGTTACAAATCAATAGAATGATTTTTAATGTATCATTAAATTGTAAGACTAAAATAACATTTTTCAGTTGTGTTTAAATAATTAAATAAACTTCAAAGTTAACTTTACATTTAATTGGAAAAACATTTTTTTTTAAATTTAAATACTTTTAATAGTATCTAGCGTTATAATTTTTTTTTAAAATTACTATTTTTTTCACAGGTATCGACCTTTTGGGTAAGTATTTTTCAATACAAAAATGTCTGGCCAAATCGCAAAATAGAGGCCATTAGATTTGGCGACTTTTTGTGGCACCAACTGAGCGATAAGTCTCCGAATGTGGTAACCCGATTTCTTGTACTTTTTGAAATCCACTTAACTCAAAAACTCAACCTGTTACTTGGCGAACATTGACGAAAAGAATTTTTGAACGCCAAATCTCAAGAGGCCCGTATTCTGCGATTTCACCAAATATCTAACACAATTAAATATTTTTGAAATGGAAATTTATTTTAAAAATTAATCTTTAAGTTTTATTCAGAAATATTCTGCTATTTAAAATTACTCAAAACATTATAACAATTCTAATAGTTATTGTTAGTTTAAACATAATTTTCTTACTCAATACTTAATTTATAATTAATGAGGGTATGTATTTAAAAATATATCAGTTTATCAATTTAAAATAAGCGTTTTCAAGAAGACTTCTAAAGATATTTTTGTTGACTAAGGAAGAGTCACTTATTGAAAGAAATTTTTCTGTTATACAGTATTTCTATTTTTTTTTTTTTTTTATATTTCTCTTATAAATATTATGATTAAAATAATAAAAAAATAAATATAAATTGAATTCGATGATTGTCATTGCAAAAATTCATTCATAATTTAAATATTGGATCAGTTTTTGTAGTAACCAAGCACACAGAGCATTTTTGTAGATATTCAGTTTTTAATACTCACACGTAAACTGAATTTTTAATAAGGCTTTTGTATTTTATTGCATTTTATATCAATGATTTACAACTTTTTTTATAGGGTTTATAACAATATTTATTAAATTAAATTCATAGATTCTAATTACTAATCATATTGAAGAGCTCAAGCTGTATGCATATCAATTATAATTATTGCTGTTTAGATTAATTATTATTTATGATGTTAATTATATTTAACTAGATTATTTTTTCACATCCGTTTTCGGCCTACAAGGCAAAAGTTTTGCTCAATAAATCTAGCAATAATTTTACATTTCAAAGGATTATTGAAGCCTTAGATATCAATTTAGGACCTATATTAAAAGTCTCGGAGTTAAATTGCAAACAAATCAACGGATGCAACTTGTGGTTTGTGTTACGAACTTCATGGGCCTGTGTATAACAGCTTTACGAAAAGTTTTCTAGGAGATGTAAAGCTTCGTGAACTTTACAATAGTAGAATCAGATAACTTTGATAAATAATGAGGAATGTTAATATAGTAATAATTAAAAATACATAATTCAGTAAAGATAATTCAATAATAAGGCCTTATTAGTATGTTGCAGTTTGTTATACAATTTTTTAAATGTTTTTTACAGGAATTATTGATGGCGCTTGTAAGTATAACATTACTTTGAAACATATCAAAAGTTAACTAAATATTTAATTCAAAAATATAATAGAGTAGTAAATTATTTAAAATTATTTTATTAGGTATATATATTAATAAAATTACTTCTCTCTAAAATAAATAAATAATATTGGAAATCAATCAGAGATCTTTCCTAGCAAAAAAATCTTTCTAAATAAACTGTATTGATTACAAAAAATTTTTTAACTATTTAACAAACAGTTTACATATTTCTTCATAAGCATACAACTGTGGAAAACAAAATCCAAAGAAATTAGATAAATGGAATTTGAGAAGCATATGCACACAAAAGATGACGTCTCTTAAACTACCGAACGAATAAGAGTGTCACTATTGAGTCACTATGAACATTAAAATCACCTTTGCTTTATAAACGTCATGTAATACAAATGATATAGTTCCATATTACAGCATATCATGGAGGGTCTAAATCTGCACAAATACCTAAGCATGATTTCCATGTTAACTGCCATTTATTAAGATAGTTATTCAAATTATTAAAATGTTCTCACCTTTAGTAGTAGATACATTTTAATCATTTGCAAAAAGAAATTGATTTACTACACAGTCCAGTCACATTAATGTGACCACCAGTCAAATTGTGCTGCCACCTGCCATTTGTGACCACATCAGTCAAAAGCCAGAATATACACTCTTGTATATTCTGGCTTTAAATGGAGTGTGGAATGTGGTATTTAAGTGGTATTAAGTGGAATTCTTTATATGCACTCCACTGCAATGTGCTGCCACCTGCCTTTTTGTTATTAGTTATTTAACGTTGACGTCGAAAGTAGGTGGTGGTCACATTAATGTGACTGGACTGTGCATTTGACTTTCATTAATAAAATGTATTAATGCTATGAATTACGCCTCGTCTGTTGACTCATCATCTTGCAATGCAAAATTTTAATACTGAAAAGTATTATTGCATATGTTTTTCTCACTAAAGAAATTTATGTAATACTCCTTCTAACTGAACAGAGGAATCTTGCTTAGTTTCATTGCTGCTTCATTTCCTAGCTTTGTCAGGACTATTTTTCTGCATGCAGGGAAAAATAACTCATCTGAAGTATGAGCTTTCATATTTTTTACTGTCACTACCAAGACTTGATAAAAGCGATTTAAATCATTAAACTTTTAAAAGAATTTGTCATCTTTATTTACTAATCAGATCTCTTGAAAATATTTATATATTTATCTTGTAAATTACAATGTATATTTTTAAAAATTTTACTCAATTACTAGGAAGTAATGATTCATATGTAATTTTTACATCCGCACATTAAATATAGCGATAAATTCACTTCCGATCCAAGTGACACCAAATCTTAAATATTAGGTTGATAAGAAAGTTATGTTATTCTTTTCAGAATATTTACCCTCTTAATTGAGACTAATTAATGAAATATTCTATGACATTCCTCCATTTGTCAACAAAGTCATTTATATCTGATGTATCTTCGGACACTTTGAGAACACTGATTTAAAACTGATTCTAAACTGATTTCTTCCAAATGTTAGGATTTGATTTTCCACCATTGTGAGTTTAAAATAAGTGAAGATTTGGATGTAGTAGAAACACATCATTGAAAATAAATATCAAAAATTGATAGTAATAAACTGAATCTAATAAAAATTTTAAAAAATAAACATGACATTTGTACTTTTCAATTTTCTTTTATGTTAAGGGAGATTAATGATTTATCATTTAATTAATCTTCATAAGAATTTATACTTGGCTGACACTTAATCAGGCATACTATTATTATTTCACAACTTGAAAATTTCTCTCTCTCTTTTTATATATATATTCTTAAATATATATTCTTAACTGATTATAATAGTTTATAATAATAATAAAAAACTAATTATTTATTTTTACAAATTTTTTTTAGTCACAGATGTTTTCGGTAAGTAAAAAATAACAAATACGTGTTTTAATCATAGCAATATTATTATGAATAATACACTGAAGTGACAAAAGTCATGGGATACCTCTTAATATCGTGTCGGCCCTCCTTTCGCCCGGCGAAGTGCAGCATCGAAGTGGCATGGACTCAACAAGTCGTTGGAAGTCTTCTGCAGGAATATTGAGCCATGCTGTCTCGATAGACGTCCATAATTGTGAAAGCGTTGATGGTGCAGGATTTTGGGCACGAACGATGATGTCCCATAAATGCTCGATGGGATTCATGTCGGGCGATCTAGGTGGCAACAATCATTCGTTGGAATTGTCCAGAATGTTCTTCAAACCAATCGCGAACAGTTGTGGCCCGGTGACATGGCGCATTGTCATTCATAAAAATCCCATCGTTGTTTGGGTACATGAAGTCCATGAATGGTTGCAAGTGATCTCCAAGTAGCTGAACATAAGCATTTCCAGTCAATAAGTTGCAAGAGGACCAAGTCCATTCCATGAAAAAAAACAGCCCATATGCCTTGCTGACAGTTTGGGTCCATGGCTTCGAGGGGTCTGCGCCACACTGACCATCATCTTACCAGCTGAAATCTTGAAAATATCGGACAGCCACGGTTTTCTATTCATCTAGGGACCAACCGATATGCTCACGTGCCCACGAGAGTCGCTGCAAGCGATGTCGTTCTGTCAGTAAAGGCACTCGAGTCGGTCTTCTGCTGGAATAGCCCAGAATTTATCCGCACAGTTCTAACAGACAAGTCCCTTGTACGTCCCACATTGATTTCTACGGTTATTTGACGCATGTTGCTTTGTCTGTTAGCACGACTCTTCGCAGACGTCGCCGGTTTCGTTAGTGCAGGCGGTCGACCACTGCGCTGTCCATGGTGGGATGTTATGCCTGAAATTTCATACTCTCGGCACACTCTTGACACAGTGGATCTGGGATTGTTGAATTCCCTAACGATTTCCGAAATGGCATGACCCATGCGTCTAGCTCAACTAACATTCCGCTTTCAAAGTCTGTTAATTCCGTCGTGCGGGTCATCATCACGTCAAAACCTCTTCACATAACTTGAACAGTAATGAAAATCTGCGAAATACTGCGCATTTATACCTGTTCTACGCGATGCTACTGCCATCTGAAAATTTGCATATTGCTATCCCATGACTTTTGTCACTTCAGTGTACATATATTTTTAGAAATAGAAAAATATACATATATTTTTAGAAATAGAATATATATATTCTTATCATTTATCATAGTTAAATAAATGATTTGTTATTGTTTATCTCAAAAAATTCTATTATATCAATCAAAAATTAAATTATTGTTTTAAAATTATTATATTGGAAAAAAACTTAATCATAAAAAATTAACTAACTAATAATTAATCAATTAGTCAAACAATGTAATTAATTAATTATAATTACTTAACTTTAATAATAATAAATTAATTCTAAAACTTATCGATAAAATTATGTTTTTGGAGGAAAACTTAACATTATTACAATTAGTATACATTAGAGAAGTATCAATTTAAATCAAGGACCACTTTTTTTTTTATATACTTGAGTAATTGAAATCGTAATTAGAAATTATTTCTTAAATTCGATAATAAAATTCAGTGCGTTATTTATATTAAAATCATATTGAACTGTTTTTATATCAATTGAATTTTATTTAAAAAATAAAATTTTTCTATCATCTCACATTTAAGATGATTTTAATAAAGGCTAGACTAAATTAAAATATAAGTATAACTCATTTAAAAGGTATTTTAAATAGTGTTATTTAAATATGCTTTTCTCTTTTTTCATAGGAATTAGTATCTCTGGTAAGTGTTCAGTATTTCTTTTTAATATTAGTAAAATATATTATATAATATTTAGCAAAAATACAAAAAAATATGTTAATTTTGGCATATAATTTTATTTACATTATAAAAAGATTTGTTAGATTTTTACTGCAGTTGTTTTGATATATTGAATTAGTTCTGAATTACTTATTAATTCTTATTTCAATTTTCACAGATTTCATACAAAGCATTCGTAAGTAATTTTATTCATAATTTCAGGGTTTAATCTTTGCATGCATGAATTATTAGTACACATATCACTAAAAAATATTTGCGCATTTTTTTCCGGTAACTTTCAAAAATGTAAACAAGAATAATAATGGTTTGTTAAAAAATGAAAAGATACTTAAAATAAAATTTATTCAGAAAATCTATTAACAATATATATTAAACATTTTAAAAAAATGAAATAAAAAATATAAATCTTTGAAAATTAATTTAATGTTTTGTCATATTTGCTGCTATGTTGCAAATGTAAAAATTTTCTTTTTAAATATCGCTCTTATATCGTATATATTTGATTATTAGTGTTATATATTTGAATATTAGTCCTTTTACACAAAAATTACGGTTATGAAATTTTATAATCATTTTAATACAAAATAATTTTCAATGCTGTGTATTTTAAATTTTGTTAATTATCTGTCGATTACTGTGCATTAAATCTATTCAACAGAACTTAATTAAATCTGATTAATTGTTTTTAAATTTAAAAGGCAAAATAATAATAAGTAGTCATTTTAATAAGAAGAAGAAGCCAATTTAATGATAATAAGAAGCCAATTTAATAATAATAAGAAGACAATTTAAAGTGATGTTGGGCTTAAACAAGAGTTCCAAATGAAAATATATTACAAATTAAATGTAAAACGCACTGTTTCATATCATCATAGTATAATTGCCAAATTTTTCTTGACTTATTATGTGATTATTAAAATTACTTAATTTCATGTAGAAATCAATAGTACTGTTTGTTAACATTAATTTTTTAGTAATAAGATTTTATGTAGCTGTATTTTTTTCGACGATCTAATATTTTTAAAATTTATTATGCCTAAAATATCTTGTGTTTTGTCAAATTTATTAATATATTTTATATTTTTTCTTATAGTTGGTTTCTTTGGTAAGAATTGTATATTTATTTAATAAAGACATATTTTAGGGAATATTAAGTTTTCATGAAAATCTCTGAAAATAAGGAAATGTTCATCTAATTTAGATGCTGAAAGATTAACATTATTTTAATCTACTGCGTAGTCTTAAATAAATTTGAAATGTGAATTGATTTTGATGAAATTGATACCAAATATATTGCTCCGTGAAGGTGTTTCCCAAGATGATTATGTCCAGTTATTGTTCTGAAATCGGCTACTCCTACGTGTCTGGGCAAATCGAATGAAATGGGGATTTTATATTAAGGAATTCCAAGTCTTTCCTCTGACTGAGTTGGAAATAATTTCACGATATCTGGCCTTAAACCTAGCTGTAATAATTATCTTAATACTATGGTAGTTAATAGGGGGATCTGGTTAAAAGGAAGGTTATTTGCAGCATGTCAAAATATATATACATTCCAATAATATAAAGAAGATATAAAAATACGTTTTTATTAATGTAATAAAAATTTCGAACATAATAAAGGGGTTAAATATAGTCTGAACAAAGAAGGCGGCATAAAAATCATATTTAAAACAACCGTTTTTTACAAATACATTGGTTATTAGAAAAGACTTTTCGTTTTCAAATATTTATATGTTTATTATCTTATTTCTAACACATTATTTTTTTTAATTTATAGCCTTAATCAGCGGTAAATATGTTTTTATGATTTATAAAAAGCTGCTGTAGAAACATGAAAATTTAAAATTGTTAAAAATAATTTATAGGATCTAAAATATTTTCCAAAATAGTAGTAAAAACTCGAAATAGTAGTATTTCGAAGGTAGAAAAAATTATAAGTTCATCCAACTGCAATCAAATACCAAACTTTTATTGTGTTTACTTTTAATTTTAACAAGCAATACTGACATATAAACTTTCAAGCATTGTTGGTGATCCAACTCAAATCAGCAACAATATGTAGGTGTAACGACTTATTGTGAATACGATATCAGAAATACATGTAACCTCCAAATGATATCAGTAAATACAATATAAACAATGCTTATTTTATCATATTCAAATTTTATTTATTTAAAATAAATATTCACATGGCATTGTTCAATATTAACATGACACTTAAATTTACATAGGGGTAATATTCATTGAATATTGCCCTTTAATGGTTTATCTTTCAATTTTTTTCGCTTACAAAAAGTAGATTTCCGGGGGAGGGGCACTCAGTAATTTTTTTTTTTTTTTTTTTTGAAAAAGGAACGATAAGACAAATAAGTTAAGGAACCTCTGATATAGAGCATGATCTTCAGATATCCCTCCATTATACTTTTTATTGTGGGGGTTATCTAGAGAATCTAAGAATATTTTTTTAACTTGCACTTCGACATTATACCACTGCTGTTATTGCATCTCTGAAATGTTGAAAAAACAATTGGAGTAAAATTGAGTGCCATGTGAATATTGCACAAGGCGATCAGAAATTTATTAAAAAATTATTTAAATAATTAAATATGTTGCATAATTACTTTCATAAATTTTATTTGTCATTACAGTTGTTGCAATAAAATGGGTTCAATAATTTATAAAAACCTCGCATATTAAAATTTAAAAAGATGCAACAATGATAAATAAATAAAGAATATACAAATTATAAAATTAATATGGTTGTAGTGAAAGTTAGAACGATTATAGTTAGCTGCGTTCAAACAACTGCAGAAAATTAAAACATAATATGCGAATTGTTAGTAAATTTTAAAGACAAGTTTGAAATCTAGAATATTGTACCCCTGAGGAAGTCGCCAATCTTGCGACACAGAATTTTCTCCAATTTCTTTAGGGTTAGAATATTGAAATTAGAGGAATTTGTGACTTCTTTTTTTCGAACAATATAATGACTATTTTATTACCGGTAATAAAATTTTTTTAAAATGTATGTAATATACATTTGTAATAAAAAGTAAAGATAAAACAATGTGTTTTTTTCATTTTATTGCTATGAATTCGAAGAAAATTATTTTTATAAATCAAACAAAATGATTTTACAATTGAAAATTAATTGTAAAATCGGCTCATAAACACTTACAAATCATGATTTTTTTAATTTATTTATTTTTAGGTGGATTAGACATTGGTAATTACTTTTGTTGTTAATAAAATATTTAAAAGCTATAATAAATTTTTATATTTTGTTACGTCTCACCACATCTACACTCACATTTATCACTAAACCCCTCTATCTGTTTTATGGATAAGAATAGTAAATATAATACATTAAAAGAAGAAAAATAACAATCTTTCAATTTAGTAAGGAGAATTTACGACTCAAAACAACTATTTCAAACCCCAATAACACTATAACAATATAACAACGACAGTTGCACAGATCTGTGAAACTATAAGACCAACTATGCTCTTGTTGTAGGTTACTAGCGAAAAGTCGTGCATTGTTGACATAGTCCATTCACATTAATGCGACCACCACCTACTTTCGACTTCAACGTGAAATAACCAATCGCAAAAGGCAGGTGGCAGCACATTGAAGTGGAGTGTATATGAAGGATGTCCTATGGAATCGGGAAGAATTTCAATCGTTGACGTAATGCAGAAACGTAGCGATTTATCCGACGTCCAAAAAGGGCATTATTATTGGCTTTTGGGCCAAGGGTGGAAGCATTTCGGAAACGACTAATTTTGTGAACTCTTCGCGTGCCGCCGTGCTAAAAAGTATACCGTGCATGGCAAAAATGGAACTATCAAAATCAGCTGCTTGGTACATGTGGTGCACCATGGGCTATAGAATGACAGAGGCGAACGAAGGCTACGGAGATGCCTTCGGGCAAATAGACGTACACTGTTGAGCAACTGACCGCAAACACCCTGTAACAATCAACAATGGCAAACACCCTGTAACAATCAACAATGACAAACAATCCCTGGCAAACACCCTGCAACAATGGAAGGATCCAAGCTGGAGGAGGGAGCATTTTGGTTTTGGGGAATGTTTTCTTTCATTCACTGAGTGCACTCATCATTGTGGAAGGCACGATGGATCAGCACAAGTTTGCATCTGTCCCCGCGCGGACCATGTCCACCCCTACATGCTAATTATTTTTCCTCAGAATGATGGCATCTACCAGCAGGACAATGCGAGGTGTTATACAGCTCGTAGTGTATGTGCGTGGTTCGAAGCACCTGGATGAGTTTACCGTACTCCCCTGGCCAACAAACTCACCGGATTTAAACCCAATCGAGAATCTGTGGAACCACCTCGATCGGGTTGTTCGCGCCATGGATCCTCAACCACGTGATCTAGAGCAGCTGGCCCCGGCACTGGAGTCGGCATGGCTCAATATCCCACCTTCAGAAACCTAACTGACTTTCTCCCTGCACGTCTCGCGGCGGTCCGCTCCGCCAAAGGTGGTTATTCTGGCTTTTGACAGGTCGTCACATTAATGTGATTGGACTGTGTATAAACATTCACTATTTTCAATTACTATTTTTTAATATTACTGTTACCGTAAATAGGAACTTTGACCTGAAGTCATTCTCCATGAAAAATAACACATTCTATATATAGAAGATTTGGAACCATCCAGAATATATCTCAGGGAAGGGTTCTGCTATTCTGAGCCCACATTATACCTTAATAATTTGAAACAAGGTTGTTCCCCCCAGGGGGAGGAACACAGTTAACCAACTGTGTTCCTCTGGGGGAGTTGTCTCACTATTCAGTAGAGGTTCGTTACTTTATCTCCTTGTTCCTTGTCAAATTTATCTTGCCCATTCCTTTAAACTATATGTCATCAATTAATATTCCATTGAACTATGATTAATAAATATCCCACCAGTTATTGAAGTAACACCACTTTTCACAGCATTCAATTTGAATTTTAAAAAAAAAAATATTTGCAAGTCAGTATTTTGGATATTTATAGAGCAAGCGCCCATTTCGAAATTATTTTTATATTATAATAATAAATTCAAGATGATATTATGAAATATTTTATAAATATACAGGGTGGTTATAATTACAGTGACTCTATTCTGACACCTCTTGAACCATTCTACTTAACGATTTTTGATGAAACTTGATATCATATGGACCAAGGGGAAAAGATTTCCCCATTCCCCATGGACAAAATTTGAACTATTTTTTTATTGTAATTTTGACCATTTGGGGAAATTGTGGCTCCTAAAGAAGGACGAAAAATTCGTCAGAACCACTGAAAATTTATTCAAGTAGGGAATGTGCTCAACGTGTGTTCCATTGATATCAATTACATGTTGAAAGTGCATTATAGCGTGTTCAATGGTAGCTCGAAGAAACTCTCGAGGGATTTCAGTATTTTCATTGCTTGTAATACTGGATTTCAACTCAGGTAAAGTTCCTAATTCCTCCTCCATAAACACGATCTTTTACGAATCACAGTAATTTAAGTCAAGGGAACGAGGAGGCCAGGCATTCAGAAAAGCTCTGGATATTACACGATCCTCGCCAAAGTTAGCACGATGCACTTGGCGCAAAATGTGAGGAGTTGCTTCATCTTTCATGAAGACAATGGTCAACAAACATTGCCGTTCCTGTAAAGCAGGAATGACCTATTGTCGAAGGAATTCGCTGTACCGTACACTAGTGACAAAACACGTTTTAGGACCCTGAGGAGTGAAAGTTTTAAAGAAAAACGGTCCGAGGATATAATCAGCAGTAAATCCACATCATGCAATCAAATAATCAGAATGTTGATGCAGTGATTGTTGGTGCAGGACATTAGGAGGTGGAGCACCCCAATTTTGATTATTCACAGCTCCATCTGAAGAAAAGTGCTCCTCGTCTGATCATAGAATTTGCCAAGGTCACGCGTCATCAACTTCCATTCTCGCCAAAAATCATCAAGCAAATTCCTAGGGTGTTTGGTGGTCTAGAGGTTGCAGCATTTGCACCATATAGATCTTATACAGAAACCGTTTTAAAATGGATCGCAGAATTTTTCTGTCAAAAAACTGTGCACTCAAACACTGTGTGTCATTTGTGTACTGTGACATCGATGGAGCATTTTCTGAAGAATAGCTAGAAGTAGAGGCTCTTTCAATTATAGCAGTAGCGACTTCGATAATTTCATTCACAACTCATTTCCGCCACCTTGCTGGAAGCTTACCCCCAAGTCTCTAGTATCTTCAAATTTCATAATCCTTTTCTTCAAACTTTCCTTCATTATTCAACATGGGTCCTTTTCGCAAACCCTTTAAATGACGATTTTTTACGCAATGCAGCTAAACTATTGCTGCAGTTCTGATAAAACAGTTTTACTAGTAAAGCTAGATCTGAATAAGGTCACTTTAATTATATCCACACTGTATATAAATTTGGTTCGCCTGTTATTGTTGTTTGGAAATGCCGGAAAACTTGAACATGCCATTTAACATTGCATCAGCAAATATACAGAAGTTTCAAAGTGTGCTTACTGCAAGGACCTATCACAATGTGCCACTTCAATTTGGAATGCACATTCCCACAGGCAGCATTTGGGGATTTTTCATCTTCTTCTTCAAGCAAAATGAAAAACTTTCCACTTTGTGGATTTAATGACGTATGAAAATTTGTTTCCATTTCACTTATTGAGTTCCGAATCCTTCATATTAAATTCAACTTATATTTATTTGGCCACTTCAGCCTCATTTGATTTGTATTAGAAGTTTTTCAACATTAAGTCTATGGTATCAAATGCCAAATCTTTTTGACATGCCACCTATACTTTGCTGATTTTTCAGTAAGTATACCAATATTATGATAAAAGGTTTGTTAATACTCTAAAAACAATCAATATTAGTTAGTTTTACAATAAGTATGAGGAGTTATACTACATTTTTAGTAGAAGAACATGCCATATTAGTGTAACACCATAGAAATTAAAATTACAACTCGTTCCTGTCACAGTGTCCTTGATTAATAAATTCCCCAGTTTGAAATCGAATAACGATGTTTCAGTTTAGAAACGGAACGGGATTCAATTAAATCCGTTAATAATACAAATTGTCAATTATTACAACTAGTTTTGAAGTCCAAAACAGCTGTATATGTGTTTATTGTTGAGACCATAAATATTTAAATATCAATAAAGGAAATCTGTTGTTTCCATATTTGTATAAGTTAAAAATGTTAATGTTTTAATTAATATAAAGCCACACGGCTTAGTTGAAGAGCTGTGGAAAATAAAATAACTTCAAATAAACAGATATGCAAATTAAAATCTATATAATATAAAAATTATTATTTTATTTTTATGAAGAAATCATAATCTTTTACCTAGTTGTTTAATATAATAATGAAATATTTTTCGCATTTAAAGAAATGATGAAAATATAAATGGGTTCGAAAAATATTTCATTGTTTTAAGAATTAAAAAAGGCAAACAGACATGCATGTAAAATAAAGACATTACGAAAGCGATGATTAAAAATACCTTGTTCCGATGTGGTGCATAAAATTAATTTTTAAAGAGCCAAAGTGTTTAATACAAGCGTCATAAGGATTCAGCTATTTAACTCATCGGTACTAAAAATTGGGATTCGTAAACAATCTACAAAAATGTTTATCGAAATAAAGAAAAAAATATTTAAATGTTTTTCATAAATGAATCGTATAGGCATCCGAGACAAAAAGTCCGAGATTCGATGTGCCGTATGCAATTTACAGTGAATAACTTAACATTGTAAAAATTGGCAAAAAATATCTTCTTTACTAAATAAAAAAATCATATGTTCACATATTTGTTTGTATTTTAAGGAATTTTTGTAAGTGAAACGGTATTTTTCGGACACGTTTGTTATTTGCATTGGTATGATGAAATTTTCTGTTTCAAATTAACTACTAATTCGATGATTGTAAACAATGTAGTAGAACAAATGTCAAAAATAAATAAATGCTGAAAATTAACAGAAATACTCTCATTTAAAAATAATAATAAATTAATAATAATAATAGTAAATTAGTTTGTATTTTCTATACATCAAGTAACTGTAAACAAAATGAAGGAATTACTGAAAAATACAAGCAAATAAGTAATGTAATAAAAATGAAAAAGGAAAATAAAAACAAATATAGTACGTTTTATATATTGAATATACAGACTGTACGTTATAAAATATTTATATCTTATTTAATATTGCTTCATATGAATAGCACATAATGAATAGCGGTTTTAATGAAACAATACCTGTTGAAATTATAAAATAATGGTGGCTATTTTTAACGTCATTTCTCTTTGTTCTTTCTCAGATTTAGGAGACTTAGGTGGAGTAGGTACGTATTTTTTTTTTTTTTTATTTTTATAAGCCTTAAACATGTATGAAATTTAAAAATTATCACCATCATCAATTTTGGTTGTTTTGTACAAATTTCTAAATGTTTATTTTACTTCCTTAATAACAGATAGTTCAAAATAATACTAGAATTGTGAATTGAATCAAAATTATTAAAATTTTCTATCCAAATAAAGAAAATAATTTATTGAAATTAATACATTAAAAACAAAAAATGATTTTCTTCAAGTTTTTATGAAGTATAATTTGTAAACCTTCAGGATTATTTAATGGTTCAAAATCTGCAGAATCTGTAGAAGTTAATAATTTGCCGAGGTCTACAAATAATTAAAAACATATACCCAAATTTGTTGCGCAAAATGTATGTACTTCTTAAATGCATACAGATACACAAAACATGCGCATATATATATATATATATATATCCTGCCAAAAAATGCATTGTAGAAAATTACATATCGCGAATATATTCTCCATGTTACAATATATGTGTATACTAATTTTCATGAATATCGTTTGAAGGGTACATATAAGATGAAATGCTGCAGCACCATTTCGTGGCAAGTAGCAATAAAGTGGATAGCGTGAACCTATTTTCCATACTGGAATACATATTGTTACCATACTGGAATACAATTTTTATAGCGATTGGTTGAACAGTATAGAAGTTGATATACTGCAGCCCCATCTGGTGGCCACTCACAAGAAAGGGAATAGCATAAAAACCATCTCCATGTTTGTCAAACACTCACAAAATTTTTTTTATTAAAATCGGTCAAGCCTTTAGTAGGATTTCAGTGACAAAACACGTACAGTAAAACCCGATTGAAGCGCTGCCTACCGGGTGCAATTGCAAATCTAAACCCTTCAGATACCCACTCAAACAGACACAAAAAAATTCTTCAAAATCGGCCCAGCTGTTTAGGGAAGTTCAATGACAAACACACGTACAGAAAAATTATATATATAAAGATATATGCCCTTCCTATCTATCCAATATGGAAAAAGAAGGAATGATTTAGAAACTAAAAATGATGTCAAAAAGATGTTTTTAATCTTTCAATAAGTGACTTCTCAGTTAAAAGGGAATTTCTTGTCACCATCAGAGTATCTATTTATCTGTTCCCTGTAGCAGAAAAAAAGAATTGATGCAATGGCAATATAACTCTTCACACCTTTGACGTAGTAGTGTAACAATAATATTGTTAAATGATGAATGATAATGCACGCCCACACAAAATTACCATCTCAGGAATCGGAACTAAAACATATTAAATGCATGACTTGACCTTTTGTCTATCTGACTTAAATCCTATTGAAAATGCCTTGGATACACAATTTGAACATATTGCCCAAATAAATCA
This sequence comes from Caerostris extrusa, assembly GCA_021605095.1. Lineage (NCBI taxonomy): Eukaryota > Metazoa > Arthropoda > Arachnida > Araneae > Araneidae > Caerostris > Caerostris extrusa. The sequence goes on along the minus strand of BPLR01010460.1, from coordinate 51,498 downwards.
CCTTCCTGATGAACCAAGAATTAAATAGATATTACCTTGTGAGTATAATAGAGAAAAAATTCATGAAGCTTGACACAGCTTAACGCAATAATTTAATTAGTAACGTAGGGGAGAACTTCATTAATAGTTTAATGGAGAACATGAACAACAAATGTATCGAACATATATGAGAGTCTGAAGATCTTACTGCTCGCATTTAGCTTCTTATTTCTAAATAGAAAAGAATTGTTCGTGTTTTTTTTTTTTTGGCTTGTTTTTTCATATGATGTAGTATCAAATTTGCTTTTTTTAAAAAAAAATACACTACACTTATAAATTATTCTGAAATATGTTACGTTCCTTAGAAATTGCAAAGCAATACATCAATACCTCTTATGAGTAAATATTTATCATAATTAAATTTTAACTAATAAAATAATCAGCAATGTTGGAATTGTTATTGAAATCCGTAATTTTTGCATTATTGAATGTGTATGATATTAATTTTTAACATTCATATTTCTTTCCTTGTTTAGACATTGATGGATCTTTATGTAAGCATTTATTTTATAATTCAATAACCTTTAAATAAGTTATGATAATAACCTTAAAACAAGGTATGATAAACCTTATTAAATACCTACGTTTGCAAAGTAAAGACTACAAACTAATCATAATTATTATAATTAATAAAAGCAAATTAACTTTATATTTTTAAAAAAATTCTATTTTTGCATACTGAAAGTTTTGGAGTGAAGAAAAAGATTTTGTACTTGTGTACATAGACATATATATATATATGTAATAGTTTTATAAAATTTAAGAAAATTTAAATTAAGATTGCGATAACTCAAAAAGCTGCCTATATGTTCATTCTAAGGGACCTGAATGGCCGAGTGGCTAGCGCTCTGGCGCTCGGTACATTAGGTTTCGGGTTCGAGTCCCCGGCGGTGCCATGGATGTTTGTAGAGGTTCGGAATCCACTTTAAACCGTAGGTCCCGGTCCTAATAGGATCGTAGAGCGTTGCGGGGGCATTGTTACTCCGCGTCCGTATCTTCAAGTTACACGCGCCCCTGGGTAATGCAAAGTGAGTAACATCTGTGCAGCGCTTGCCTTAAGGCATCCATGACCAAGCTGTCTAAGTGTTTGCCAGCTGCATTAGAACTAAAAAAAATGTTCATTCTATAAAAAACTGACACAATGCATAAAGAAGTACAATGTAACACAAAAATAAGTTATCGGACAATTTCACATGAGTGAAATTGGACAGTTTGAAAACTGTTGGCATCTGAACAAAATATCTTCAAAATAGATTGTAATCAGCCCAAGCAACAACGCATCACATGCAGCGAGATACGTAGGCATGAAAAGGGGTAATGTTCTTACGAAAAGGCTCTAATCATAGTGTCTGACTGTGGCCTGCAGCGTGTCTTCCTAGAGAATCCAAAGAATACCCGATAAGATTCAAAGTGTGAGACCCTAGCTAGATACTACATGCAAAGAATTGTTTACTCTGATTATAATCTTTCAGGATACCAGCTCTGAGGGATCTAATTTTCTGTTCCGTATGAAGAAATTATCCCCTGTTTCACACTGGCATGACACTCAAAAGCATCAAGGATGTCACCATAGTAGTCTTGAATAGTCACACAGTTGTAAGTGAACGGATTAATGTTGCATCACCCAGCGCAGACATTACATCACGTGTAAACTCGATCAAGTATATCTCATGGATGATAACAAGTCCAAATTCTCTTCAAATAAAGCAACAATTTCAAAATAAAACGGAACACATCCGTGATAAAAAAAAAAAACATCATTGATCTATAATATAGTGGACATATTAACATTCTCACTTAAAGCGTTATCATTCTAAAGCGTTCGTTCTCCTGTAATGGAAGATGAGAGACCATAAAAGTGGCTGATCGCCTAGAAGAGGCGTCTCCAAACCTTTTAGCCTAAAGGCCCCACTGACTTTTCTACTAAATCCCACGGTGCAAGACCTAGCTACACTCAAGAGCCAAAACATTATGACCACCCCTACATTTTGCAATGAACTCGCCTGGATGACGTGGAAGGCACATGATCTGGTGGAAGGGGTATTTAACTGGTATTAAGTTGTGGTATTAATCCATGCCAAGGCGGGTTGAAGCTGTGTTGAGCGCCAAAGGTGGGCCAACTCGTTATTGACAGGTGGTCATAATGTTTTGCCTCTTGAGTGTAGATCATCATACCAACATACTAGTACTGTAATTTTGAATTAAAGGCGAATTTTCGTTTCGAGTGAGTATCTACAGCATGAAGGGTGGACACTGCTTCTTTCTCAGTTCCTGTTAGTGCTTATGGGCAAGCGTCAAACTCACTGAGGAAGAGATGCCCTCTTGCACTAAAATGGTACAGCGCCATCTATTGAGAGTATCCTGATTACACAAAAATGTCAATTATGCTAGGTTACCTTAAATATACGGTGTGCCATTTTGTAGCTAGTGGCAAAGCTGGAGCATGTTCTGGTAACGCTCTGTTGCGTTTTCTTGTAGATTCGAGTACTTTTGAGCCGTTTATACTGTGTTCCAAGGACACGTAGTTTTAATATGGGAAACAACACAGAGTTGAATAATTTCAAATTTTGATTTCGAGAGACAAGTGCATTATTTTAATTTGTAGTTACATGCCTTTTGCATGGAATTTTATAAGTATGGGAAAGAAACAAAAGATAAATAATGAGTGAAGAGCTTTTAAAGAGCAATGGGGATATCAATATTTCGTGATTGAGTAAAGTAATAAGGCAATATGTATATTTCCAATGAAGTAATATCAGTTTTCAAGGAACACAAAACGAAAAGTTACCATATAAACTAAACATTCATAGAATTACTCTAAATTTACAGCTAGCCTTAGGCTAGAATAAAAAGAATCTTTGCCATTGTAATCCTTACAATGTAATCCATATAAACTGTTGTGGGCCGTATTTATGGGGCTCACGGGCCTGCAGTGGCTCACAGGCAGTAATTTTAGAACCCTAGCCTAAAACACAGATACCTTTAATAACACTTTTTTGCGCACAGTAAATATTGATGTAATTCTTGGCGGCTGCAAATGAAAACGCGTGTTGTGTTGTGGTTGAAGTTCTTTGTGCACATAGCTAACTGTACAGAGGCTGTTCAGCCTTTTTATACCGATATTTTCTCAAGAATTAAATTTAAATTAAAAAAGAAAGACATAACTGATAATAATTCGGAATAGATTGAATTATCGCCTGCATCATAAGTTTATTTTATTGTTTTAAAATGTCAATGTCAAATAAATGTCAAATAAACAATGGATTGAAGGCTGTATTGTTTAGCTTTACGAAGAAAAATACTCTTATTGGATTATTAAAAAGATGAGAAAAGCATGTTTTAAATATTTCTAGAAGTAAAAAATTTTTACATAATTAATAAAAAGGAAAGATAATAATAGTGAGGAATGAGTTATATACGTCAAATTTATACGATATATACGATAGAATTTATCAAGCTCATTCCTCACATAAACACATGCGCTTTCAATTCGGTTCGCTTATTGACAGCAATATTATAAAAATTTTCAACAAGAAATAACTCTGAAAGAGGTAATTTGTAAAAATAAAAGTTTTAATGATAAAATTCTTTTTATAGTTCTCTAAAAAGAAGTTTTCATTGCCCCTTTTAAAAATGAGATGATTTTTTCAAGTAAGTAATATCTTTCTGTAATATTTTTTCTTTTGATTATATAAATATTTTTGTTTAACGTCCTTTTAAATATAATATCATATATCATATCATGATATGCATAATATATTTTTTATATATTACTGATTATCGTTATAATTAATCCTATTATATTGTATGCATATGATATTATATATTAAAATAAATTAATACAGTTCTTATGAAACATTACGGTAGAATGCATTAATTCAGCTTGCTAATACTTTTCTTGTGATAACCTCACAAAATATTCGAACCTATTTCTGTTTCCACAATTCCTTGAATATTTTCAAGAATTCTAATCATACAATATTTATATATTAATCTCTCTCTCTCTCTCTCTCTCTCTCTCTCTATATATATATATATATATATATATATATATAGATTAATATATAAATCTTCAATAATTCTATATACGAATTCTATATATTAATTTATGTATCATTTTATTATTAGATTTAATAATCAGCAAAATAACTCAGTAAATTAAAAAAGTTTTAACACGTATTATTTACTAAATATGGAAATATATTTCTTAAATTTGTAAATACACAATCAGTCTTTAAAAAAATTTTCATATTTATAAAACAACCTGGTATTGAATTACTTTGATGTACTATTTATATGTTTCCTTAAACATTTTATAACATAATGCCCAATTTACATTACATAGTATATGTAGTGCATAAATAATTATATATTTTTATGCCAATTCCCATAGAAAATGTAATTAAATATGTGGTAATTAATTAAATATGTGTTAATGAATTAAATATGTTTAGTATAATTAAATATGTTTAGTTAATGTTTAAGTTTCATAATATTATAATAGTTTAAAAACAAAGGAATAATTTTAAAAATTCAACTGTCAAATTACACAGTATTTACTTGAATACAATACAAGTGGTCGAATTAATCAACAATTAATTATAAACGCGCCCATTTTTGTTATTAAAAAGTTCATCAAGTATTTAGAATTTTATACTAAAAGCTTGAACATTTGAATTAGTCATACAGATTAATTTGTGTAAATATGAATCTTCTTACAGTCATGTAATTTAGATGTTTCTGTGTGTCAAAAAGATAAAACTTTTAACTAAATTTTTTTTAAATCTTATTATTAATTTTACTTATTTTTGTATGTCCTGTATTAAATTTTTGTTGCTTTATATTTCTCAATTAGATTCATAAAGTGACTACAAAACCGGTGGAGGAGATATTTTATCTACATACGACTTTGTCCCGTTCCTTTTTACAAATCATCTTTTTATGACTCAATCCAAATACGGGTTAACTCAAAGAAAACCTCCAGTGTTTATCTTTTAAATGTTGTTCAAATAAATTCAAAAATAAATTGCTTTCATTTCTATTTGTCTAGATTCTCTTACATATTTCTGCATTTTTAACACTTATTGTTACAGCTGTTACTCACTATATTACTATTTACATCTATTGTAAATCATCCTACGTAATTCTAGCTATTCAATGCAACAAAAGATTAAAACAACTCGACATATTTAAAGTTGCAAAAACTAGCAAATACAGAGAGAATAAAATAAAAAAATATAACAGCTACACGTTAGTTGAGTGCAGGGGCAAGGGACACTCTTGCACTGCATAGGAGGAAACACGGTAAGTGAAACCCCGGTTACAATCTTTTTAACAAGTAATATATAAAAAAAAAATTTTAATCAATTCCTACTTTTTTTCACTATATTGCAGAAAGTCCTTTATGAATAATTTTCATTAATTTTTTTAAGTTTATATGGCGCCACCTATTGGTAGATATAGGCAACTTAAATCTAAAAAAACTAAAATTAATTAATTTAATTTAATTAGTGAAATAACATTTGAAAAGACTTTATTAACATCAAGTGTCATCCAATACAAGTTAAAAAATGTATTTGAACTTGAGTGCATGAATAAAAAGTATTTTATTAACGATTGAAAATTTGAACAAGATATATATATATATATATATATATATATAGGGAGAGTGTGAGCTAATAGAAGGAATTGAATAAAGTTATTTATTCATAAAAATTTGTGAACAAATCACCCTGATAAACCTTTCAAAGTGGACAAAAAGTGTTATTCATTATATTATTAGGAGGATAAAATTGATAATTTTCTTTTACATTTAAAGATGTCAGTTTTATTATTCCTCACATCAATATAGTTATAACTAAAAATAATAGTTGAAACAGATAAGCAATGTTTAGTTCAAATTTTTCCATTAATTGCACAGATACATTAAGTTTATGGAATCAAAGATATAAAATCGAACTTCTAAAAAAAAAAACTAATTTTGCTTCCTCATTCTCATATTTGAATGCCCTGTTTTAAATTTGTATTGTTTTATATTTCCCAATTACGTTCATAAAGTGGAGGTGGTAGCGATGTCAAATCTGTATATGTCTTTGTACCGTTTATTTTTAAAAATCACGTTTTTATTAAGCACAGATTATTCAATGACTCATATACTATATATATATATAATTATTTAATGATTCTTTTATGACTCAATCCAAATAGAAGTTATTCAAGGAAAATCTTCAATGTTAATCTTTTCAATGCTATTTAAATACATTCAATAATAAATTGTTTTCATTTCTTCACTAAGGGCACTATATTTCTGTCCTTTTAATACTAATCTATTGTAAATCAGCCTATGTAATTCTGGCAATTTATTACAACAATATATTAAAACAACTTACTTTTTAAACTACAATTAACTAATATTAACTATAACAAAAAAAATAAGAAAATTAACAAATACAAAGAGAATAAAACAAGTAAAATATAAAAGCTGCACGAGTGTTAATACTGGGTTACAAGTCAATCTAATGAAAATTTAAAATCAACTTTGCGCGTTGCTTCCACAAAATTTGAGGTAAATATAAGCATAATTGCTAAATCAATACAATTTAGGGTATTCACTTTTTAAATTTGTTATTTGTTAAACAATTTTGTGAAATACGTTTGTTTTATTTATCTTCAAAGTTTACTTTTTTTTGTAACCATCCTATAAAATACAATAAATATAAACAATTTTTGGATCTAAAAATAGTAGTGCATCTTTAATTGAAATTAATATTTAGTTGGAACAGTTAAGACATTCCTGGGACACAAATGATAAATAAATGTTTTCTAAGTAATTAGCAATAATTCTTATTTAAGATATTGAAACATGCTTTGTTGAATCCTTTCATTATTCATACGCTGAATCTTTAATACATTTTAACATGAATTTTCTTTTATAAAAAGTTTTAGTACTATACTTTGTAATAAACACAATCAAATACAATAAGAAGCAATATATGCACAGAAAAAACTGCATACATATTTCCAGAGATATTTATGTTATTATTTTTCAATCTCTTTTATATTCATTCACCGAAATTCATGAAAAGGCTAGAACTTAACATTAAGTATAAGACATTTCTGAAACTTTTAAATAAATTTCTGTCACAAATGAATACTTGTAACCATGCTTCCTCCTACACAATTGCAAGAGCGCCCTCTGTGGCGTTCAGGAGAAATGGTCAGTAGGCCTCCAGACTCTCACCCAAATGATATACAGCATAACCTGTGCTTCCTCTGAGAAATGCTTAGCTTATAGTCTATCATCCCGAAAAAATATATATTTAGCGTGTCACAGCACATCAGTTGGCCTACAGACTCTCCCCTGGAGAGAAAAGTATCTTTCGCACATCCCGCGCGTATCCAAGTTTCGGGTTTTCAACTTAGAAGTGGAGTCCTTCCCTGAATCTATTATTACCTATTTTTAAGTATTTTAAATAGTTTATGTTCCTAATTGTATGTGTATGGTGTTTGCGCGTATGTAAATAAAGCTGAGAGTTCTGAAACCTGCGTCTCAAATTATATCAACCCAACCACACCCAATTACAATCTGGTTACACAACCTGCACACTACATACTTTTTTTGCAAAATATTGTGATATTTTAAATGCACTAGTTTAATTATAAAAATGGATTTATTTTTAAAATTAACATTCTAATACTGAGTTTATAATATTTTATAGAAATATTATATATATATACACTGAAGTGACAAAAGTTATGGGACAGCAATATGCAAATTTTCAGATGGCAGTAGCATCGCGTAGAACAGGTATAAATGCGCAGTGCTTTCGCAGAGCTTTCATTTCTGTTCAAGTTATTCATGTGAAGAGGTTTTGACGTGATGATGACCGCACGACGGGAATTAACAGACTTTGAACGCGGAATGTTAGTTGGAGCTAGACGCATGGGTCATGCCATTTCGGAAATCGTTAGGGAATTCAACATTCCCAGATCCACTGTGTCAAGAGTGTGCCGAGAGTATGAAGTTTCAGGCATAACATCCCACCATGGACAGCGCAGTGGTCGACCGCCTTCACTTAACGACCGAGACCGGCGACGTCTGCAAAGAGTCGTAAATTCTAACAGACAAGCAACACTGCGTCAAATAACCGCAGAAATCAATGTGGGACGTACAAGGGACTTGTCTGTTAGAAATGTGCTGAGAAATTTGGCTTTCTTGGGCTATTCCAGCGGAAGACCGTCTCGAGTGCCTTTACTGACAGAACGACATCGATTGCAGCGACTCTCGTGGGCACGTGAGCATATCGGTTGGTCCCTAGATGAATGGAAAACCGTGGCCTGGTCCGATGAGTCACGATTTCAGTTGGTAAGAGCTGATGGTAGGGTTCGAGTGTGGAGCAGACCCCACGAAGCCATGGACCCAAACCGTCAGCAAGGCACTGTTCAAGCTGGTGGTGGCTCCGTAATGGTGTGGGCTGTTTTTTCATGGCATGGACTTGGTCCTCTGGTGCGACTGGACCGAACATTGACTGGAAATGCTTATGTTCAGCTACTTGAGATCACTTGCAGCCATTCATGGACTTCATGTACCCAAACAGCGATGGAATTTTTATGGATGACAATGCGCCATGTCACCGGGCCACAACTGTTCGCGATTGGTTTGAAGAACATTCTGGACAATTCCAACGAATAATCTGGCCACCTAGATCGCCCGACATGAATCCCATCGAGCATTTATGGGACATCATCGAGAGGTCTGTTCGTGCCCAAAATCCTGCACCATCAACGCTTTCACAATTATGGACGTCTATCGAGACAGCATGGCTCAATATTCCTGCAGAAGACTTCCAACGACTTGTTGAGTCCATGCCACGTCGAGTTGCTGCACTTCGCCGGGCGAAAGAGGAGGGCCGACACGATATTAAGAGGTATACCATGACTTTTGTCACTTCAGTGTATATATAGAGAGAGAGAGACAGAGAGAGAAAGAGAGAGAGAAAGAGAGAGAGAGAGAGAGAAAATATATATACAAAAATACAGAATTCTCTTATTATATATATTTTGTAAGCAGTTATATTGATTCAAGAATAAACATGACCCACTTAGAAATTCCGTGCATGAAATCTTTAATCAAAATTGGTAAATTTCATTTTCAAATACAAATAAAAAAGTGAAAAGATACAAGTTTTTATATCTTCAATTTATATGAAATTAAGAAATTGGCCATTATTTTAAAGACAAATTTAAATTATCTGTTAAGTATAATTATTTAAGCCATATGTTTTATATAATATTGATGCATTATGAAGAAATACATTAAACTGCATTTGCAGAGCTGACATGTTCAGGAATTTTATAAGTATTGCAACAATTAATATACTTTATTGCTTATTAAATGATTACTTTATTATTGTTTTAACTATACTTTTAAACTTATATTGTATCTTATCTTAATATTTATTTTTTTGTTTGTGTAAAGATCTCTAAGATACACCTATTGAGATTTGAGAGTCATAAGCAAATATAATTCTATTTTAAAAAATATACTTGGTTATATTATTCAATCGAAATTATGACTTTTCGAATAGTGACACAAGATTTGCAAGCAAACATGAAAAATAAAAAATAAAAACCAATTGATAATAAGTGTATTTAAGATCTTTAAATATAAAAAAATATTATTTTATTATAATGATTAATTAATTAAACCATAATTATTAACAGTAGTGGTACTCAATACATTTTATTTATATAATAAATAATATACTAATAAAAATATGTACTTTTACCAATTGATATATAAATTTAATCAGATAAAACACTCTTAATATTTGTTTTTTGTCTGTCTAAAGATCTCTAAAATATACCTATTTTGATTTGAGAGTCATACACAAAGATAAATAAAAATACATAAACAACATATGCATAAGAACACTTTATAATTACTATCAGAGATTTAAAAGAAAAAACGATATAATTTTTTCATTTATATTACAGTTATTTTAAAAATTTTACAGCGAATTGTTTTTTAGTATTAGAATAATATTTTCTTTTCAGTTTTGCCTATAGTTACCAAACAAATAAGATAAACATGCAAATTTTGCTAATAATTGCTAATTTTGAAAAATGCAAAATAAACAATTACAAAGGTTTAGTTTAAATAAAATTAACTTGAAAAGTTTAATTATGGGAATTTTTGAAAAAAAAATTTGTTTCATTTTTTTTTTAAATTTTATTAAATGATAGTCATTCTAGAAAAACAAAGAATATCGCTTATTTTCCTATCGTAATTTTAAAATTGTTACAACACGTTTTTATCTTTGATTGTGCAATGTTTAAATAGAGATTTCAGTTGGAAAATGTTTTATCTTTTGACACATATACTACATATTTTACATTTATTTTAAAGGTTATCAGGCACCCTATATTATTGATCAAATATCAAATTCTTTTATTTGATCAAGGCTTGAATACCTCAGAAAAAATTTTAAGGAAAGAATCAGCTCTCTCAAAAGTAAAATGGCCACCAAACTATTTTTCAACTTGCCTTACGACCTTTGAATAATAAAATCTTACTAAAATGTTTCTTAAATATTTTTCTCTCTTTTATTTTATTTCTCATTTGTATTGTTGTGTGCTCTTTTAAATGTACCATTTATTCCATCATCATCAGTGACGTAACAGTCCCATGGTGAGCCTACCGACAGATTTTGAAATGTGAGATGTTTTTCTTTTTACGGGGTAGGGTTGTTATATCTACGTCCAACGGTCATATTAGACCGAGACTTAAAGTGGATTCTAAACCACTACAAACATCCATGGCACCTCCGGGACTCGAATCCGAAACCTGTGCCAGACCAAAACCGAACGCCAGTCACTCGGCCATTAGGCTCCTACCATTTGGCCGTCAGGCCCCCAACCATTTATTTGATGTTTTTAATATTTTTTATTGATTTGTCTGTTACTTATATAAGCCTTGCGTGATACACAAGGACTGCAATAAGGATTTCTGGTAAATCTCAATAAGAAAAAGGGTTTTAAATTGGCTTTTCTTTTGTTTCTAAAAGTTATTTTCTTTATTTTCCTTTTATATAATTTTAAAAGGTTCACAATTCCAAAAGATTGCCACCAAAAAAAAAGCTTTCTATTGCCACCCAAAAACAATTATTTTTCGTAGGAAAGGGGAGGGGGAAATGAATGTAAGAATTTATTTTTTAATGCTTATTATACATCCTAATTGTTTGAACATTTCATCATATTTTCAATTTATGTATTGTGGAAAATTTTTATTACTCAAAATATATTAGCCTTTAGTGCAATCCTAACACCTTTTACAACTTCGACCCGTGGCTCAATGGCAACATGAACCGATCGTGAGCATTAGGGCTGAGGTTCAATCCACTGGAGGCTGTCTTGTAGACACTGTTTCAAAGAAGAGGAGATTCGATGACGTCTGTGATATTTAGCATCATGCCTTGTGAGTCAGACTACCTGGGGGAAGTTTTCCGGGTTTTCTTCCATTTCAGGGTAATTTCCCCTAAAAGTCCATCCGCACTGCCCTCCTTCTTCAGCGACACGGAGCAAGTCAGACTTCTACCTACGAGTGCTCCATCACAACAAAATCTGAACCCCTCTTCCCTCCTACCATGAGAAACATTTTAATTGACTTGGTCTAGATATTGCTGTCGACCAAGTGAGATAAGAAACAGCACAATATGGGTGTAGTGTAGCACGCCTCATGTGATTCATCCTGGATAACATTAAATCTGCTATATACGTATCGTTTTATTGGTGAATGACTATAAATCAAAATGTCCATTGTTCGACAACAACTTTAAAAGTTATGTATACATTTAAAATAACTAACGCAGATGTTAGGTAGTCCTCCCGAAAGGCATTGCCTTCCTCTTTCAGCGACAAGTAGCCAACACAGATTTCTACCTACGGGTGCTCCTCATAACAGAAGCTGTCCCATTCCCATCCATTCCTGAGTACATTACTCATGGGATGTCCGTCCAGCACTGCAGTACATTGAGGATTAGACACAACAACACAACTTCATTCAAGCAGACAATTTCATGAAACATTACTTTCTAACATCCAGTTCAAAAATACATTTTTATCATCTGATTTCTCACAAGAAACACTTCTCATGTTATTTAAATCATACACGAATTTTTACGAAAGTGTTTACACACTTTCATTAAATGTAGTTTTATATGAAGTAGCATCATATTTGTTTTCCCCACTAACGAATCTATCTAATTTTCGCACTAAACACTATTTAATCTCCTCGTTTTTTGAAACAGTGTCTACAACAAAGCTACCAATTGTGTGTTAAACAGTGTCTACCAATACTAACCAATTAAGCTACCAATTATGTATAAGCTACCAATTAGCTACCAACTAATGTCTACACCTCAGTCCTAATGCTCATCAGCGCCACACATTACCACTGAGATTAAAGACGGGCTTCCCATCTCTAGTAAGTATTATTTATTGGGTATAAAATCTTATTTGTTCTCTTTATTCAATAGAAAATTTTTAAGATTTTCATTGGATAAATACATATAATTTTTTTCATCTGCTTTATTATTGAACAACAACCGTGCATTAATTTATTGATGTATTTGATATATTAATATAATCAAAGACATCTGATAATATCAAATACATTAGACCTCGTGAAAAAGGATTTTTTTATACATTAAAAAGGACCTTCATAAAATTATAGTGCAATTTATAGTGGAAACCAATGTGAATCCAATTAATAATAAAATGAATAATTAACAATTTTTAAAGACTTTTTAGAAAATAGAACACACAAAAACGTAAAAATCTTAAAGAATACGAAACCGTAAAAAATATACCTGTAAAGAATAAGTGAAAAGTGAAAATCCCCAAATTGTAACGTGAAATGAAATTCAAGATACCTTCACGATACGAAACTGTAAAAAATATACCTGTAAACAGTGAAAAGTGAGTTAGTGAATTAGTGAAAAGTGAAAATACATAAAATGTATCGCGAAAATCAATAGAAAGTTTTCACATACTTCACTGATACTCACATTAAGTTTTAATTCTAATGATTTACTAATCTATGCCTGTCCAACTAGCAAATTTTAAGTACTGAGTTAGCATGACTGTAAAAATATGCAAAAATGCCTTAATATCAAATGCGTCAGTCTTTAAAACTCATGAAACATTCATAACTTTTTCTAAACTCCTCTAGAATATTTCTAGATTGTGCTACTTGCTATTTAGTAATCGCAGTTTATTTTAATTCTAAAAAATTCTTTCATCACGATTTACGCTTTCCCAATTTATAAATTATCCATGTCCACAAATGCAATACATAAAGTTGTCGCAGCTGTTAGGCAATCAGATTTATAAGACAATGCCGACACGTCATCATTATCACCTTTCAATGGAGAATTTTTACCTGATTCTATATTAAGTCCTACGTGCCTGAATGGCCGAGTGGCGCTCGGTACCACAGGTTTCGGGTTCGAGTCCCGGCGGTGCCATGGATGTTTGTAGTGGTTCGGAATCCACTTTAAACCGTAGGTCCCGGCGTTGAGCGTTGCGGGGGCATTGTTAATCCGCGTCCGTATGTTCAAGTTACGCGCGCCCCCTGGGTGAGTAACGTCTGTGCAGCGCTTGCCTTAAGGCATCCAAGACCAAATAGTCTAAGTGTTTGCCAGCTGCATTAGAACAAAAAAATATATTAACTCCTTCTCTTTTATGCTATGGTGAGTCTTTTTTACATATCAAGTACAAAATACATTCTCTATATTTGTAATGGAAAGGTCTCTGGGCACTGTAACATCTCAGTCTATACTATACGTAAGGCGGCTTCAAGAAAAGGGCCACTTTCAGGTTCATGGAAACGCTTCAAATTTTATTTACAAACATTATATATATGTATATACACAGAACTCTATTTACAAAAAATGAAAAATAAGGATATGCTATGGTGAGTCTTTTATGCTTTCAGGTTCATGGAAACATTTCAAATTTTATTTACAAACATTATATACACAGAATTTGTATATTTACAGAACTCTATTTACAAAAAATGAAAAATAAGGATATGCTATGGTGAGTCTTTTATGCTTTCAGGTTCATCGAAACATTTCAAATTTTATTTACAAACATTATATATATGTATATACACAGAACTCTACTTACAAAAAATGAAAAATAAGGATATAATTTAGATACACAAGTGCAGTTCACTCGAAGTTCGGAGATTTTCAGATTTCTCGAGTCTACGACGAATCTAAAACCTGGTCTACGGTAGACATTCGATTGAAGAGATGCAACGTGAATCGCCGCGCTTTGAAGGCCATCCTGCCGATGACTTTTTAGCATGCATTGAGGATTGGAAAAAGTTGGCATAAGTGCATTGTGTCCGGAGGGGAATACTTTGAAGGCGATGAAATAAATTTGGAAGAATAAAGAGAGTTTTTGAGAAAAAAATAATACACTGAAGTGACAAAAGTCATGGGATACCTCTTAATATCGTGTCGGCCCTCCTTTCGCCCGACGAAGTGCAGCAACTCGACGTGGCATGGACTCAACAAGTCGTTGGAAGTCTTCTGCAGGAATATTGAGTAATGCTGTCTCGGTAGACGTCCATAATTGTGAAAGCGTTGTTGGTGCAGGATTTTGGGCACGAACAGACCTCTCGATGATGTCCCATAAATGCTCGATGGGATTCATGTCGGGCGATCTAGGTGGCCAGATCATTCGTTGGAATTGTCCAGAATGTTCTTCAAACCAATCGCGAACAGTTGTGGCCCGGTGACATGGCGCATTGTCATCCATAAAAAATCCCATCGTTGTTTGGGTACATGAAGTCCATGAAGGGCTGCAAGTGATCTCCAAGTAGCTGAACATAAGCATTTCCAGTCAATGTTCGGTCCAGTCGCACCAGAGGACCAAGTCCATGCCATGAAAAAACAGCCCACACCATTACGGAGCCACCACCAGCTTGAACAGTGCCTTGCTGACAGTTTGGGTCCATGGCTTCGTGGGGTCTGCACCACACTCGAACCCTACCATCAGCTCTTACCAACTGAAATCGTGACTCATCGGACCAGGCCACGGTTTTCCATTCATTTAGGGACCAACCTATATGCTCACGTGCCCACGAGAGTCGCTGCAAGCGATGTCGTTCTGTCAGTAAAGGCACTCGAGTCGGTCTTCTGCTGGAATAGCCCAAGAAAGCCAAATTTCTCCGCACAGTTCTAACAGACAAATCCTTTGTACGTCCCACATTGATTTCTGCGGTTATTTGACGCAGTGTTGCTTGTCTGTTAGAATTTACGACTCTTTGCAGACGTCGCCGGTCTCGATCGTTAAGTGCAGGCGGTCGACCACTGCGCTGTCCATGGTGGGATGTTATGCCTGAAATGTCATACTCTCGGCACATTCTTGACACAGTGGATCTGGGAATGTTGAATTCCCGAACGATTTCCGAAATGGCATGACCCATGCGTCTAGCTCCAACTAACATTCCGCGTTCAAAGTCTGTTAATTCCGTCGTGCGGTCATCATCACGTCAAAACCTCTTCACATGAATAACTTGAGCAGAAATGAAAGCTCTGCGAAAACACTGCGCATTTATACCTGTTCTACGCGATGCTACTGCCATATGAAAATTTGCATATTGCTATCCCATGACTTTTGTCACTTCAGTGTATATCTTACTTTTTGGGTACAGTAGTATATATATATATATTCATTTATTTATGTGTGTATGTCTGTATGAATGATACTCTAAATATTCTTTTTTTTTCGTATTGCAACGTCTCGACCTATACTATATTTATAACGGCTTCAAGAAGAGGGCCAATATCAGGTTCATGGGAATATTTATTTACAAGCATTGTGAATTACAAGCATATATAGAACTCTATTTACATAAAATGAAAATTAATAACGTATATAATTTGAATCCCAGTGCAGTTCACTTCAAGGATGATTATTTTCAAAATTCTCGAGTTTACGACAAACCTAAGGCACTGGTCTGCGGCAGACCTTAACTATCACACGGCGTGATTCACGAAACAACAAGAGGCTTACTTTGGAAACAGGTGGACAACTCCGGCCTATTCAGTCCCTTCAGAGAGAAAAAGAAAAAAACAGCAGCACTTCTGGTCGACTCGTCGCAGAACTCTCTCTCTCCTCTTCTCTAAAACTTCTTTTAAGACAATCCGGGGAGGAATGGAGCAGCTTTCCTCACTTCTTATTGAGTAAACACTTCCTCCGAACATGGTTTATCACCAACCACGTTGGAACAACTCATAGTATATCATATTCAATCTGTAGTTGTTTCGACCTGTGAAGATCGCACAGACATTCACTAATTTCCTCATTATATATGATACTGAATATCTGCTATCAGATTTGAGTGGCAGGTTTTTCTGATTAGTACAAAACTCTAATTACATGTAATATAACTACCCACAATAAAGTTCGTCTGTTGTCAAAATTTGAGTGATGGCTTTATTATATATTTGTCAAATAATATACATTCCTCTCTCCTGGGAATGAAACGCCAAAACTCTTCTAGTGAGAAAAAAATGCTACCATATCATTATCTGCGTTACTTTCATAAATTTTCCTTCTCAAGAGATTCTTTAACAAGTGCATAATAGCTATCACTATTACGTACTTGTTAAAGAATATAATCACTCAAATCTGACATGTCTGAATGTGTTCGGGATATTTATATTACATGCAGATTGTGTTTTGTATTAATGATAACAATCTGTCACTCATAGCAGATAATCAGTGTCATGGATAATGAGACTTCATGAAATTAGCGATTGCCTGTTCGACCTTCATAGGTCGAAACTATCACAGATATAATATGGGTCACACCATGAGTTGTTGCATTGTGATTGGTGATAGACCATGGAACGTGGAAAATGTCTACTACAAAGAGAAGTGAGGGAAGCTAATATAGTATAAGCCAAGACGTTACACCCTCCATAAATTTCTGCGTCATAGACAAACTACCATCATGGCTATACGCAAAAAGTTCTTTCCTATAATTGACGTTCTGATACTATTTGTTCGGGCAACATCCACCCTATAAGACAGAAAAGATCTCGACTCAAGCATGGGCATAATTTTTAAGTTAGATAGTCATAACACCGAATAAAAGAGCTCTTAGCAATTAACATAAAGAATATCCAATTCAATAGAAATACCATAAAGAAGACATCGTCGATCATGCAAATCACGTAAAAATGTACAGGGGGTCATCTCGGCTTATTATAATATCAGAAAAGGAGTGAATGGTAGTATTAAAGATACTTGTTGCAAGTTCATATAAGTTCGACGTGTAACATGGTTAGAAGAAAGTATCTGGCCGATCAGACAGAAAAGTTTAATCAGTAAGTTTGCGAAGAGGCATAGAGCGAAATAGAATCCACATTTGAAACATCATGCAGAACATTTGATTGTTCTCAAGTGTTGCAATTCGAAATCGAGAAACAATCCGAACCTTTCGTTTCCTCACCCTGTAAGGAGAAAACACCTCTCAATCTGCAGATTATAAATGCCTTGATGTATTATAAATGCCAGAACACGAACCTATTCAAAGCAGAGCGGCTCCAAATTCCGACGGGTGAAACGACATGTTTTTCTATTTCCATCAAACTACAACAAAAGATCCCTCAAGGTTTTCGTATTCTAGTGTGAAGGCGATTTACAAGTCAAGTCCAAATGTTTGGTATCGACATCATTGTTATTTCATGCACTTCTTCTGTGTAGAGTAATACCAGAAAAATATCTTAATAGAAAAAGTGTTCGTCTGTAAGGTATTATGGCAACTTCTTCAGACTGAGGCCTTGTGTTTCGACAGACATACTGTAAATGAAGACAGCTGTTTCCAGCATGTGATACAAAAATGAGCGTTTGTTCCATTTTTTTGCATAAAAAGATAGCATATGTTGTTGAAGTGGTTGGAAAAGGAATCATTTAATAAAATTGTTCAATTTTTTTTTTTCTCTTGATTTATCACCCCACAGAACATATGTGCAAAACTTTAAAGAAACACCTTTAGGCCAAACATATTCACTGGAAATTACATACGAATAAAAACAGGTGATTATTGGTGCTTGATCATTTATTATGAGAAGTTTTACTACAATAAATGTTTAATCACATGGTTTTGAGTATGTTCATGTAACTACTAAAATTAAAGAAAGCCTTATTCTATACTTTTTTTTTTCTTGTTCAATGACGCAACAGCCCTATGGTGGATTCCGTGACCATCTGCCTACTGGCAGATTTCGACACATAAGCAGTTTTTCTTTTTAAGGGTGGGGTTGATCAGCCCTACGCCCAACGCTGTACAGTCATATTAGACCTTAGGACCTGAATAGCCGACTGTCTAGCGCTCTGGTGCTCGATGCCACAGGGTTCATGTTCGAATCTCGGAGGTGCCATGGATGTTTGTCGTGAATAGGAATCCACTTTTAAGTCTCGGTCTCATATGACTGCAGTGTCACGGAGCCCAATCATACTTCTCAATCACATCATTCCCATATTGTATAAGGGTAACTCAGCTCTAGGCACAGTGATGTTGTGTAGTGTAATAGTAGTAGTAGTAGTAGTAGTAGTCATATTATTCCGGGACCTACGGTTTTCTTATTCTATACTAGTGGGCATTAATTATTAAAATACCAATTTAGTAATTATAATTAGAAATTAATCGAAACTTTATTAACTGAAAAGAAATTTTTTTGTTATTTAAATTTTATTCTTTTTTAAATGATTAATTGTTAACAAATAATTAATATTATAAATATATACAGCATTTTTTTTAAATATTTTTTGCTTATTAAAAAAGTGATGAATAATATAATTCAGTGGTTACTACAAGCAAAATTTCTCGTAGTTACGTTATTCTAGTATTTCATTACATTTACATAAATAGTTATGGTTCGGGCTTTAAAAATATAGATAAAAAGCTTTAAGATCAACAAATATAAAAATAGGACACTCGAAGTCTGACGAAATAAAAAAACCTAAGATTTCCATGTCTGGAATTTCTTCTCACAATTTAGTAGAAGAAATATTTTTCAACCAAGACCGGACATGAAATAAGCAGAAGCGTCACGAATCAATTGTAACACGGCAGGTGTTTATTAATCATTACCTTCTTGTTATTTTGAAATTCAATAGATTGAGAACAGGTGGTGACATAAGATGAAAAAGTCAGTAGGAAAAAATGTAAAGGGCCATTTTCATTCGATTTATTTGACACAGGACATTTTATGGACTCTGCAATGTTATTAAGAACTCAAATTTCGAGATATTTTTTTGGTGCTGTATTCTGTGTGTTCTAATTTTAGCCTCGAGTAAGTCTATTAATTATTTGAAATTTACAACAAAATCTTTCTTTTATTAATATTCAATTTTTTTATTATTTTTAAAATTTAATTTATAATATTAAAAGCAAAATATACCTTAGAGCAAATGTTCTCGACATTTTAGTAGATAGATAGATAGATATTAGAAGTATATATATATATAAATATAATAATCGAAGAAGAAATTTAAAAAAATGTTTAAACTTATTATAACATTTGCCTTAATATAATAGAAGAATGTAGGTTTATAGGTTTATATATATATATATATATCCTATAAACCGTGTGTGTGTGTATGTCTAAGCCTACATTCTTCGGCTTTATTAAGGCAAATATTATAGTAAGTTTCGACATTTTCTGAATTTCTACTGATTATTTTTTATTCAGAATTGAACAATTTTATATTAAAAAAATAATTAATAAATATATATTTGAAATGTAATGTATAATTTACTTTATATAAGGGAAAATTATTTTTTTTATTCATTCATTATGTAAAAGTTTTTCTATGATATCACGTAAAATAATTATAATTTGAATAAAGAACTAAACACGACATGAATTGTCAAAGGTTAGAATTTCTTATACACAAGATAAAGATTTCGAATAAAATAACTCAATTTCTGACATAATTATTATAACTTTAATATTTTAACTTTATAATGTTAACTTGAGTAGTTTGTAAATAGAAATGATTATAAAATTCAAATAATGTTTTAAATAATTAGAATCATAATAATTAAAATTGGTTATAAAGAATAAGTAGCAGAAAAAATCTTCACCATTCGCATAAATCCAAAATTATATTTGTAATGAATCGTACTAGTCCCTGGTATTGGAACTGGTCACTGTGACATTTTAGTTAATGATCAGACATATTTGCTGGTTAAGAAGGGCACACGGATAATCCATCAGCCAAATACTTATAACTCTTTCATTCCAAGAAACTTTACATCAAAAATCAAATGAGATGGATGGAAGGCACTGATCACTGCTCGTATCTCTTTGAGAGGAGTTGGAGGAACATTTTGGAATTGAGTATTTCTGAACAAATCTCGTTAAAAGCTGACGTGGAATTTAGATTTGCAGTGGTCCATGACTGTTTGTCAAGCCATTTGCACCGCATTGGCATTTTTGATAACCTAAATAGCACACTCTGAGGGGGAAACGAGATCATAGACAGGTACCCTATAGCAAGAAGCCCGGCCTTGTGTGGGGACTCAGAGGTGAAAAGATATTGGAACGCTAGAACTTTACTGATGAGTCATTGACTTATTGTTAATCTTCTTATGTGTGTTTTACACTATTTTGATATCGTAAGAGTTTGGCATTTTCTTTTGCCATTGGAAATATAACAAGTAATATAAAAAAAAAAAAAATTAAGTCAATTCTACTTTTTTTTCTCTATATTGCAGAAAGTCCTTTATAAATAATTTTCCTTCATTTTTTAAGTTTATCTGGCGCCATCTATTGGTAGATATATGCAACTTAAATCTAAAAAATTAATTAATTAAATTTAATGTATGTTAAAAAAAAAATGTATTTGAACTTGAGTGAGAATAAAAAGTATTTTATTAACGATTGAATATTATTGTATATTTGAAGATATATATAGGGAGAGTGTGAGCTAAGAGAAGGAATTGAAAAATATATATATTTGCGAAGAAGTATACGTATAAATAAATCCATTACTATATCAGCAAATTTATTTTTATACTTCTTTTTCAAACTTTATAATTTAATTTTTATGGTGCAGATAGAAGAATTTTGGTTAAAAAATCCAATGAACACGCTAGCATTGCAATGTACTGTTCTATATGCTGCTTTAAGGCTATAGTTTGCAGAATAAATTTTCCCAGAACCATAACCAGATTCATAAGTAAATTTTTAAAATAATAGTTAGTTCAATAGATAATTGGATGTATATAATAATAATTGGATGTATATAATAATGTCCAGATGATAATTATTTGCCTAATATCATTTTCTACTTTTTCAATCATAACTTTATAGAATTTAAAATGTCAAATTTTTAATTTTTCCCATTGACTGTTCCTAAATGCATTATAGTAAATTATGTAGTAAAAATTACATATTTTTGTATTTGTTTAACATATTTCCTTTCATAATAAAAGTTTTACATTTACGTGTATGTTGCATTTTTATTCCCAAAATGGTTTGTTTATTTGGTTTTTTTTGTTAAAATGATCAGTTGAAAAATTTCAGATTGTGATCCCATATTTTTAAATACATTCATTTCATTAACCAAAATTTTTAGAGGTCCAAGTATACTTCGTAGTGACTATGTGGTGTGAATTGATATTATTCACTGTTTACTTCTTTCAGTAATTGCTTGTTATCATTATGACAATGGATTCAATAAAATTAACTATAATTAGAAAGAACTTTCAAATTAAACTTCAAATATATCACAAAAAATGGAATAATTAAATTATAATTAATCAGCTTATTATTAATAAATTTGTATTATATTTATTTAAATTTTTCAGATATAGTGTGCACAACGAAAGATAAAAGTAAGGAATTTTGAAAATTTTTTTAATCCTCGACAATTTGTCAGGGAATTCAACATTTATTATAAATATATTTCAATTCTGTATTAACAAGAAACTTATACAACCACCTTTTAATTTAATATTGAAACTGAATATTTTATATCATATATAAAAATAAAAACATTATTTGTTTCTTTAAATTTGAAATGTATTGGGAGACAATAAAGAATATTTTTGATAGCTTATAAAAATTAAAGAATTCAACTCGATTGAGTATCTCTGTAGAATTCTTTTTTAAATTTTTTAACAATTAGCTTTTTAATATTATGCGTATTTAACCATTTTACATTAGCATTTACTGTTGATACTTATACGAATGGAGAATTATATAATAATTAGCAAATTAACAAATATTCTGATAATTATTCGAACAATGTATGTAAGACCACGCTTAGCGAGAGTTCCAATAAGTTCCGCTATAAGCCCCGTCCAGATGAGAGAGCATGAGGGAAGAATGGCTTTCGCAAACCCATTAAAAACCGGTTTGAAAGAAAATTATGTGTTTCGACCTCTCTCCGGCAAGAGTCGTTTTTTTCCACACATCATCATCATTTACGACCAGGTGTCACCACGGTCAGAGATAACGCAGGTTGTTGCGGTCAGACGGATATCCTCGTATTGTAAGTCCTCGTCTCTTGTGTGCTCGTCTGATCGAGCTTTTAGACGAAACGAGTTAAACGAGGTCATTTTTTAGCACGTAAATAATGGAGATAAGTGAAAAACAATGCCAGAAAATAAGAAAAATGCTTATCAGTTGTAGCTTGTAATAATTTTTCAATATCTTGCGCATTTTATATTGTTCAACCCTGTTTCATTAGCTAGTTTGACGATTTCGTCGACATCAACAATGTAGTCTCTTATACCAACATCCTGCTTAGACCAGCCACATTCTTTTCCATACTCCTTTCAAACATTTCTCGGTCACCATTTTCCAGGAAAGATTGATATTGTCTACAGCATTCATGATATTGTAATTTTTCCAAAAATCTCCATTGATTGTTTATCTTTTCATTGATTTTTAAACTAATAAGTTGTCTGCATGTTCAAGCGCAAATGATAAGTTTTTTAAAATTTGAGAGATTTCGGAGAATCTCATTATCATCGCATAATATTGAAAAACGTTATGTGGGCAGCTCTAAGCTAGGTCTCACTGTATCTTAAAAAACAAATTATATAAATTTATAAATATTACATTAAATTTACAAATATTACATTAAATTGTTAGAAATATTACAAATTTTTAAGATGATTTTTTTTTATAACACACAAATTTATAAATTAATTTCTGTTGAGTGTATGAAAAACAGTATATACATTTCATTTTTTATTTTGTTATAATTTTCTTTGCTTGTATTTGGTTTGTACTGATTATTTCCATTGTATTTGCAGGTTTAGCAAAAGAAATCTACAGGTATAAACAAGGTTTTTTAGTTTATTATTATGCATTAAAGCAGCAAGGCTAACATAAAATTAGTAAAGAAGTACTTGTGTTTTAAGAAAAATAAATAAATCCCTTTACAAATTTAAACTTAGGAATTAATTTTATATTTTTAAAATTAATTTAATTATAATTGTTATTCATTAAATATGTAATAAAATGCAAAAGTAAGTTTGCCAGGGTATTGTGGGTTAGAGCAACTCGATGGTAACTTTTGATTAAAATACTTGAGACACAGATTGGAGAATTCACAGCTTTATTTACACACTCACAAACACCACTGACTAAATGAAATGAACAATAAATATGTAACACACTTAGACATATAATTATAAATTCGTGGAAGGATTCCGCTTCTAAACTGAAAACCCGATATGCACTGATTTAAAACCCGATATAAACTGAAATCCCGTGCAGGATGCACGAAATATATTTTCCTCTCCGGGTGAGAGTCTGTAGGGCGAATAGGCGAATACTGTAGGGAATAGGCGAATACTTCCTGCATTTGATGGAGAAACTAAAACCAATCTACTATTATTAATTCAGCTTTCAACATCAAGAAAAACATCTAATAGAAAATAGTTTCTGTAGAATTTCTTAGGACAATAACAGTCAGGAAAATTAATTTCTGACCATGCTTTTATCTAAATTCACTTAATAAAAAGTAACTACTGAACAGGGTACATTAGATAACTACTGAACTACTACTGAACAGGGTTACATTAGATATATTCTTCTCGGAATGAGACTGTAAATTAAACGTTTTTCAACAGTAGAGCGTGGTTGCGTTGTACTTCCTCTCGAGTAGAGTCCCGAGGCCCACTGACCATTTCTCCTGAACCCCACAGGGAGCGCTCGTGCCAGTGCGTAGGAGGAAGCACTGTTACAAGTTCACAATTTTGTTTTATTTCGTTTAATTTTGTATACAATATGTATAATACTGTTCAGTAAATATGCATCTGCATGCCCATTTGAAAACAAGTTTCTAGAAAAAAATTGAATGAAATTTTTTTTTTTGTATAATTCTTCTTGCTATTTTTTAATTTTTCTCTAAGATTTTTTTAAACTTTATATATTCCTATTTTTCAACATGTTTCAATTTTAAATATGTAAGAAAATTTTTAAAAAAAACCATTACAGAGATTTTGAATTGAATTATTGATAGCTGCAATAAATAATTGAAAATCTTTATATATCACTAAAAACTTTTATTAAGTGAATTTAGATAAAGCATGGTCAGAAATTAATTTTCCTGACTGTTATTGTCCTAAAGAAATTCTACAGAAACTATTTTCTATTAGATGTTTTTCTTGGATGTTGAAAGCTGAATTAATAATAGTAGATTGGTTTTAGTTTCTCCATCAAATGCAGGAAGTATTCGCCTATTCAACAGCAGGTTTGGTTTGGTTTGTCGCTCTACGGTCATTTTGTGCACTAATTAGGCCGGACCTACAGTTTAATGTGGTTTCCGAACTCCTAACAAACATCCATGCTGCTGCCAGAATTCGAACCTTAAGAGCCCTAGCCTATTGGCCATCAGGCCGCTGCAGAGTAGGAAAATGAAGACATTTGTGTATATTCCTGCTCAAGCAACACTTTTTCAACACAACAATTTTTAGATCACTTAATTAAACATGATTTTGAATGAATAAAAGTTGTGGTTTTAAGAAAAGTGAAATTTGAGAACAGCGATATTTTTATGGCACATTATGACTTTTTTTTTTTAACGAATATTGAGAAATTTAACATTTTAATTTTTAAATGGATGACCATGCATCACGTTTTTTACTAAACGAGATTCTAAATAATTTTTCAAATAAAAGCAAATTAGTAAGAAAGCAAGTTTACAAACTTTCTTATTTACTGTTGATATTATGAATGAATTTTTTGAATAACAAAATTATGTCCCATTGAGTAACACATTAAGTGCCATGTCATATGTGTCACATTATGTCATTTGTGTGTCATATGGTATAAAAATATTTCCCGCCACCAAACAGTTTACTGAGCATTCAAATTTTAGATATATTTTTTTTAATAAATGCAGGTTTATGTGATCATTTCTCGATTTACATTCTGTATTCATTTCTCGATTAGAAAAACTGATTAGAAATGTCATTATGATCTTTATTTAGATAAATATATAAGAATGGTTTTCAATTTTTTAAATTCATTATATTTTCGTGTTTAAAGATGTCATAAAAATCTAATAATCATTTTTTTCTATTTATTATAGAAAATAAATTTATTAGTATTATTATTAATGCATACATTTTTTTGCAGTCAATGTTGGAGGTAAGAAAACAAATGTGCACATTTACAAGAATTAATATTTTTTATTGAATATTTAATGTTATATTCAAATTCTATATATCTAAATTTGTTATTCTTTAAGTAAGACTAGATTAACCTAAAATTAATTTAACCTGTCTACAAAAATTTAAAAAAATCCAACAATTCTCACAGTATTCTCAGTATAATAAAAAAAGTCTGTTCTTATTTACTTTAAATAGAATAATAAATATGTAATGAATAATAGATTCGTAATTAAATAATTTTTTATAAAATATTAGTGAGTGATACATCAGCATTAAATAATTGAAGTAAAATTTATTATGATTCAGGAACGTTATAACTATTTTTTATTTTCTCGTTTCTTCTAAAATTAAATATCCATTTTAAATTTTATTCCCTTACAAATTTTCCTAAAAAATCATTTTTAAAAATTATTTATAAGTGAACTATCTAAGTTGAATAATATCCATTAAAAGTTGAATAATCGTAATCAAATATTAAAAATATTTATTCAAAACTCAAAAAAAAAAAATATTTTTAATGTCTTTAATGTATATAATTTAATATTTATATAATTTAAAATTATAAGGCCATTTAAATCTGTAACTAACCCTTTTGTATATTTTTTCATCTTTTAAAATTCCAATTCACGATAAAACTCCTCACGATAAACAATCGTTATATTTTTATGATAAAACAAATGAAATTATATTTGTTCTTCAAGTGAAAGTTAGAAAATTTTCAAATGGCTAAAAATTTAGATATTGCAAAAACTAAAAACTTACTTTCTAAAATCAACATTAGCCAGCATAAAAATTTCTCATCTAACCTTATTCATTGTATGCATACTCACTGTATATATATTTAGAGCAATTATATTCATTGTATGCACATTTTATGAGCATACAATGAGCTTTTTTCGTTTATTTCAGAATGTAACTTAGTACAAACCTTTATACTAGAACTATTTCAATATATTATTTAACTTATTAGTTTTTCTTTTAGCTGCTATTGGAGGTAATAAAGAAGACTTTTTTTCTGAAATATTTTATTGATTCATAGAAACTGTTCAACTTTTCAGAAAAAACTGTAGAATATGATTAATTTTCAACAATAAACTAGTTTAATTTGTTTTTAAAATATCTGAAAGTCAACAGTTTTAAATTCTTAAACAGATTTTTTTTTAATTAAGTAATTTTACAGTATATACATACTGTTATAATATTATTGCTGTATATATATATATATATATATATATAACAAAAACATCCAAACATCGATATCAAAAGATTGAACAGCAAGAACTGCATTGGCAGATCAAAAAGGAACATAAAAATTTATATAAAAAAAAATACAAAAGCAGGATATGAAACTTGTTGTCAAAAAAATTAGTAAAACCAAAAAGAAACACTTATAAGAAGTAGAATAATTATAATTATTATTATTATTATAACACCCTGAGAATGGCTTTATGAAGGAATGTGTTCCTTCAGGATATTATAAATCATGTTATTTCTGATCTGACTGGATGCAAGTCAAAGACATAAGACGTATCTAGTTACGATAACTTGAAGTAGACAGAATAACCTTCCGTTTCAAGTCGGTCTTCTATAGAATAGAAGAAAGACGAATAAGCAATGTAGCCTTTTAATACGCTTTTATTAGTTTCACCTGTATGTATGTTTGTGTGTATGTAACTGACTCTATGGGCTCTATTTTGCCCTACTTTAAGCTATCCGATTTAATTTAAACGTTGTAGACTTATCAAGGACCGACGACAATAAAATAGTTTAATAAGTTTATTATCTCATCATGATTAGGATAGCCAGGATTAGCGATTAAAACACACAGCCTTTGAAAAGTCATCTTGATCGGCGCTTAATTTTTCCCCTGGAGATCTGCTTCTCCTCATATACACTCCATAAGCTTCAAAGAAACATTTACAGGCATCTTTCAGATATTCAAACCTACGTGGGACAGCGGCACAACGGATAAAGCGCCTGATCAGGAGATTCCCTGTTCGAATCCTGGCTGGCTCGACATATTCGCATTTAGCCTTTGTTTTACTCACAATTAAATTATTGTAAGAACCAGTCCTCCGTATCGGGACCTCATTTAAATAATATAGTTTAAAAACACTAAAAAAACACGCTTTTAGAGTTAATCAAACTAAAAAGTAAAAATAATTGTTAACATAAGAATAAAATGACTGACGAGAAAATGAATGTCATTGTTCTAAAAAGCCCGCTTTTAGAACAATGACATTCATTTTCTCGTCAGTCATTTTATTTCTTATGTTAACAATTATTTTTTACTTTTTAGTTTGATTAACTCTAAAAGCGTGTTTTTTAGTTTTTTAAACTATTAATTTATTTATAAAGCAAAAATCAAGGCACTATTTATAAAACTATAACCCTTAAGCAAATAATTAGTTGACTGACTACCACCAATAATTTGTATGCATGTAGTATCTGAGTGGTGTGATTTATTGTACGCTGCTGGGTTATGTTAATTAGCAGCTTGGGAAAGTGAAATAGTGGGCTAGAGATTAATTGAGTGATTTATTTTTTTTTTGGAAGAAAGGTGAGAGTAAGACACCAAGAGTATTGAAATTTTATGGAATTTATTTTTAGGCTTACTCCCCACCAATAGTTGTAGGTTTATCGCAAAATTTAATGAAAACAACTTCAGGAATTTTTATTACAATATTTTAGAAATGTCATTAAAATATATAACATTCGAGAGAATATAAAATTGATTTTTTAAGGGTGTTAGCAAAGTAAATAATATAATCAACAAAAAAATTATAAAATTAAAATTAATTAGTTAAAAAAATCAGACATCACATTTTTGGCACTGCTTAAAATACTCAAAATTTCCTTTAAAAATATTTACATCATATCATGGTTTTTTTTTTTTTTTTTTTGTTTTTTTTTTTTTAGATTTTTATAGATTACTTCCAAAAACTAACACAAAAATATTTTCAAAAATAGTAATAAAGAAATTTATTTTATCATTTGAAATATTTTTACTTAATAATATATTCTCTGAAATTCAACTCCGATATTAGATTAAATGCAGAATTTTAAATGTTAGTAAAATAAATATTTTAAAATGTTGTACTGAAATTTATTATAACATATAATACTGATAACAAATTATATTTTACAGTTATGATGGCTAATGTTGTTGGTAAGTAAGTCAGGCCTGGTTAATAACATTGAAAATAAAATTATTATTAATTAATAATAAAATTATTAGAGTTATTAATTATTCATCAATTTCAATGAATAAAATTAATTATTCATCAATTTAATCATCAATTAATTATTCATCAATTTAAATGAATAAAATTACTATTTTATATTGATATTTTCAGTGAAATTTTAAAAAATCTAAAATGAGGAAAGAGTAGATAATTTAAATATTTTTAAAAAGTTAAAAAAAAATTTTTTTTTTTTTTTTCAGTATTTTAAAAGAACACTTCGTGAAAAATTCATTTTTACTTTCCTTTGCAGAAAAAAGTTACATTACTTACAAATATTTCTTTACAAAAACATTTTGATTACTTTTTTTAATAAAGCGCTTTATTACTTCATAAAAATAAAGGATTTTTTTGGTTAAAAAAACAATTCTTTGGAAGTATATTTATTGATAAAACAAACAAAAAATGTTTGCTAAAATTTAAATACTTAAATTGACTTAATTTATTAAAATTATTTAAAAAAATTTTTTTTGTGTCTTATAATCAATTGAAAAAGTTATTTTCTTTAAAACGCAAACACTAATTAATTTTTTTTCCCAATAAAAAAAAATTTAATATTATTGATACTTTAGTGTAATGCAGAGTTTAGAATTAATAACAAGCTTTCTTCTAATTAAAAAGATTTTTTTCTTCTTTAAATATATTATTCATCCATATTAAAGGTAGTTTATCTTCATTTAAGAATAGAAATTAAAAAGTTTGATACGAAAAATGTAATTCCTTTATTTATTATATATCCTCCTTATTTATTATACACTGAAGTGACAAAAGTCATGGGATACCTCTTAATATCGTGTCGGCCCTCCTTTCGCCCGGCGAAGTGCAGCAACTCGACGTGGCATGGACTCAACAAGTCGTTGGAAGTCTTCTGCAGGAATATTGAGCCATGCTGTCTCGATAGACGTTCATAATTGTGAAAGCGTTGATGGTGCAGGATTTTGGGCACGAACAGACCTCTCGATGATTTCATACTCTCGATGATGTCCCATAAATGCTCGATGGGATTCATGTCGGGCGATCTAGGTGGCCAGATCATTCGTTGGAATTGTACAGAATGTTCTTCAAACCAATCGCGAACAGTTGTGGCCCGGTGACATGGTGCATTGTCATCCATAAAAATTCCATCGTTGTTTGGGTACATGAAGTCCACGAATGGCTGCAAGTGATCTCCAAGTAGCTGAACATAAGCATTTCCAGTCAAAGTTCGGTTCAGTCGCACCAGAGGACCAAGTCCATGCCATGAAAAAACAGCCCACACCATTACGGAGCCACCACCAGCTTGAACAGTGCCTTGCTGACAGTTTGGGTCCATGGCTTCGTGGGGTCTGCGCCACACTCGAACCCTACCATCAGCTCTTACCAACTGAAATCGTGACTCATCGGACCAGGCCACGGTTTTCCATTCATCTAGGGACCAACCGATATGCTTACGTGCCCACGAGAGTCGCTGCAAGCGATGTCGTTCTGTCAGTAAAGGCACTCGAGTCGGTCTTCTGCTGAAATAGCCCAAGAAAGCCAAATTTCTCCGCACAGTTCTAACAGACAAGTCCCTTTGTACGCCCCACATTGATTTCTGCGGTTATTTGACGCAGTGTTGCTTTGTCTGTTAGAATTTACGACTCTTTGCAGACGTCGCCGGTCTCGGTCGTTAAGTGCAGGCGGTCAACCACTGCGCTGTCCATGGTGGGATGTTATGCCTGAAATTTCATACTCGGCACACTCTTGACACAGTGGATCTGGGAATGTTGAATTCCCTAACAATTTCCGAAATGGCATGACCCATGCGTCTAGCTCCAACTAACATTCCGCGTTCAAAGTCTGTTAATTCCCGTCGTGCGGTCATCATCACGTCAAAACCTCTTCACATGAATAACTTGAACAGAAATGAAAGCTCTGCGAAGGCACTGCGCATTTATACCTGTTCTACGCGATGCTACTGCCATCTGAAAATTTGCATATTGCTATCCCATGACTTTTGTCACTTCAGTGTATATCCTCTTTTATTCATTATATATACTTCATATTTGTTAGTTATACTTATTGAATACTTTTTATTTTGTAGGTGGCATGATGTCAATGATGAGTAAGAAATTTTAATCTTAAATTCTATTCCATAATAATGATGCTTCTTTATAACAAACTAGAAGATATAATCCAACGTTGTTCAGTTACATAAAATAAAACATTTTAGTTTTGTTAAATTTCATTAGATAAAATATCAATGGAAAGTGCAAATTATAAAAGAAAAATTATTCTGAATAACGATTCGTAGATAAAAAGAATTCTGAATCAAAACAAAAATACATTTAAAAGAACACAATTCCATAAACTTCAAAATTTTAAAAATATTTTCTAAAGAAAAAAAAAAAAAAAAAAATAGAAGTGAAGCAATCGCGCCAAAAAATGGGGGCCATGCACAAAATAAAGTTCTTATTTAATTAAAAATAAAATATGACAATTTTTCGATTACGAAAAGAGTAGGAAATTCTCTGAAAAACTAGTAAAATATAATTTATAAATTATGCTGGAACATACACCCATTTATATAAATAGTTGAATGAATATATATATATATAGAAGTAAAAAAAGAAAATTAAGGAACATTGCAACATTTTAAAGATTGTACATTCATTTTTTATCTACAGCATTTTAAATAAAGAAGTACTTCATTTTGCTTATCACTAGAGCATATTCTATAAAAACAGTAAAAAAATTGTTTTATTGGAGAGCTAAAAATACCGAAACTGACTTATGTATTTATTATAATATATAAAATAGATAGTGCTTCATCACAGTTTTCACATAAATGTTCCATGTAATATAAATTATTCAATTAAAAAACTTTGAAAATTTATTGCTTTGAAACAATTTGACATTAACATTTGAAACACATTTTTTTAATTTTATTTAAAATCTGTTAAAAATATTTATTATAAATTTGTTTTGAAATGTAATAATGTATGATAAAGAATAAATATTACTCACAGAAGTTTCCAGATAAGAACAATTTTCAATAAACGTCTTTCAGATGAGCTTTAAGAACACCTTTTAAACGTCTTGTGAATACGAAGTAACTTTTAATAAATTCTTAGATTATTTAGTTATAAATTTCATGCATTACAGATATTCATGCATTACATTACAGATATAGATTTCATGCATCAAGATTACAGATAGCTGATGCTTTGAAGAATTGTCATGTTTCCAAAATGTATTTTCAAATTCTGATCAAATATGCTTCATTGGGTTCAAATCTCATGAATGAAAAGGCATTTTAACGACTTCTTTCAATTGCAAAAAGCAACTACAATCAAAGATTTAAAGCAGTATGTTTAGAATTGTAATCTTAATAGAAATTCGACTCTCTGTAGAGCAAAATTTTGACTCATTACTTTAAAATCTCATTTAAGATTCCAACATTAATTTAGTAATCCATAGAACCATCAATAAATCCGAATTTACCAACTCAGATGGTGAAATGCACTCCGCCACCATAACTTTTTCATAGCCATATTAAACGAATAAAATAAATTATCTTTTTATAATTTTTTTTTTCAATTTCATCAAACCATTATACAACCATTAACTCTATACATTAATTTTATTACCAAATAAAACATTACATTTTATTAGAAACAGACGATTTTTAATATTCAAATTACATAAACACTAGATAAAAAAATTCTGCAATATTCAAACAAACGATTTTTAATATTCAAATTACATAAATATACATTAGATAAAAATTCTACAATATTCCAAATAGAATATTTTATTAATATCACATCCTATGTTTGAAGAAATATTTCTTAATTATGATTAAAAGATTAATTTAAAAAAGACAAATTTAATATTAGTCAAAAATCGTTTGCAAAACTTTTGTAAGATTTCTTATGGCTTAAAAATATTCTTTTAAATTTTTTAAAACTTCTAAAAATATTATAACTAATAAACCAGCGGTTATTAATCAACCAGTATTAAAAGCGGAATAACTTGATGTTCTTTTTATGTTGAAGTTATTTCAAATTTTAAATTATTTCTACTTTTTCCCTTAGAATGGGGAAAAAAATTTATAAAATACAACTTCATTGAGAATCTCTTCAAAATAGTTAAGAAAATTTTTTAAAACCAACTTTTTCTATATCTGTATTATTACAAATATTTCTTAAAAATTAACTTATAATTTTTTTTTTTAGAAATAGTAGCTCCAAGCGTGGCAGGTAATAAATTTTTGTTCTAAATTTAAGTAATTTTAATAAAAATTAGGCAAAACATTTATTATATTTTATACCATGATGATTTTGAAAATCAGCATCTGCAAAATCCGAAAAACCGGATATTATATATATATATATATATATATATATATAAAGTATAAAAATGTATATATTTTATATTTAGCATGCATTTTGATAATGAAAATTCAGTGATGTGCATATTTAATAACAAACATATTTCACCAAAAATCAAGGAACAATGTAAAGCATAGAATAATTTTTGCATACAGAAACAGGCAGAAATTTTTTTAAAAAAAGCACTTAAATCACAATATTTTTTCCCACTCTAAAATGGGAAAAGCGTATAAAAGAAATTCATTTAATGAATTAATACGTTAAAATAAATTCATTTAATAACCATTTTAATGACAGTCATAAATTCATTAAAATGATTCGCACACTATGATTTTCTAAAATCGCTTTTAAATTATTTCTCGAAATTTATTTTATGGATATGGTTCATAATATTCAGTTTCAAATATCTTTTAAAATGAATCTGAACATATGCATAAAATTCTACAAAAAGATTTATTTCTCGAAAATTTTTTAGTCTTAATTAAGAAATGTTAGTATTTTCTTTTTAATTTGTGCCCTATATTGATTTTGTATAATTTTCTTAATTCTACAAATCGATACAAATAGATTAACTGCAATCCATTTCAAATATATTTTGTTTGAGATAAATAGATTCAGAAACATGAACAAACGCTATTTTGTTAATCAGTTTTATGAAGTGCTTGTCATTTTAATGTTTTTTAACACAAATGTTACGAAGTGATTCATTAGATTCAGTAATGTATGCAATTTTTTCATTATAATCTCCAACTGAGGAACTCTTTTTAATATTTTAGGAATATTGGAAGATATTGCAGGTAAGCTTTCTATTTCTCTGTTATCATAAAAGATTCGAAGATAACTATCATAATTTTAGAATATTTTAAAGTTATAATTACAAGACTCCCTTTGAAATATTAAGCTTAAAACAAATCAGATCTGATTCATTTTCAACAATCGAATGTTCGTACTGTTGGAATTCATTGTTTTACTGAAATAAAACCTTAATTGCCAAGAGTATGCGAATGCTGTATTTTAAAACTCGCATTTCGTTGGTTCCTATGAAATGGGACATATGTGTAACACAATTGAGCTATGAAAATAAAAGTTGGATATGCGCACAACGATGAACTCATTACTTGAATGACAACGTAATTTTCTTCATGTTCAAAGTAACGAAAAGCAGATCTGATAAAGCCTCAAGTACTCTTTACATAAAAGAAACAAGATATAATTTTTTTAACTGAATTAAAACAGATTTATAATTTGACAGAATAAATTAAAACAGATTTATTTTTTTATTATTTTACTTTTTCTTCTTCCCCTTTCTTTAAATCAGAAAGAATCAGGGAGTGTTTATAAGGACCAAGGGAATCATATATTTATTATAACTAAACTTATTATACAAAAATATACATACAAATTGAAAGTTATACATTTATTTTATAAAATGCATAACATAAAAATAAATAACTCGATAAAAAGTATGTAAAAGATTTGACATATGAATTACAACAATTTACTAAATGTTTTATATGTTGTGTCAATGCCTTTCACGGATGCTTTTGCATTCTTTTTGCGTGTGTTCTTCACCATCCATATTGTAGGTCTGGATTCACTCTTCAAACAAAATCGAGTCCGTAGTACTCCAATCACATTGATCTCGCACCACTGTAAATGCCCAGTTCATTTCCGCTGCCGTAGTTAGTGGAATACAAAAGCACGAGTTTCCTTGTAATACAACCTCTTTTATGCAGCCTTTCACCACAGTAAATCTGAACAATCTTGTTCCCTGTTGCTGCAGCGAACTCCTGGTAATCTGAACTGACGTCAGTTGCTTATTTCTTTTAGCAATCATTGTCAAATAACAGACCTGAAAGTCTGTTGTGTCACGTTCCGACCTTGGCCTGATTGTCTGTTCACATTACCAGTGTCTTTAAGCGGTTTCGAGATTCCTGACATGACGCTTTTTGGCTACTTTTAGTTCTTTACAGACCTCTGTCAGTGTCTGCCCTGCTTCCATTCTCTTTATAGTAAGTCATTTCTCACAATCCGTCAAATGCATTCTGCATGACATATTCCATCTATTACAAGAGAAAATTTTATCCAAATACTCGTAAAATCCTTGTAATTTGACTTAATCCTCCACGTGGCGAAAAAAGCGGCTCAAAATTTGCCTATTTTTCTGCAGCGAAGGTGAATCCTATCGACTACGTGATAATGTTGACATTGCGTTGCCAACCAATCACATTCATTGCAGTTCACTTAATAGAATTAACGTAAAAGCACCTTTTCATCGTTACTTCTTTAATTTTTCTCGTCAGTGTAGATTGCATCGCAACTTTAAAATATACTTTTCAGCAGTGATCCATTCGTTTTTATTCTAGCATGGGATCAATTTAATATATGAGAATCGATAAATGAGATTATGTTTAACATAGTAATTTATCAATAAACAAATATATAATACACCAATGTTGTAAATTACGAGAAATTTTTTTTTTTTTTTGTCGAAAAATATTAAGCAAAGGTAAAGGTGAATTTTTTTTTATCGTATCAATTTAAGCATAAACCAATTTTCATTATTTATTCTGGAGATAATTGACTAAGTGAAAATTCTCTAATAATGCTCAATGAATCACTCTTTTTAAATAGCAATTGTTCCAAAACCAAGAATTTATTATATAAGATTTATTTTTTAAAAATACATTCATAAATTATAACAAATATTTGGTTGTACTGAAAATCATATTTTTTTCTAGTAAATCTAGCAGAAATATAAGTAAGTATGAAATCTGTTTCCCAAATTCAATATTTTAAAATATATTTTTAAAAAAATTTAATTGGTATAAATTTATATCACAAGAAAAATCAAATAATAAAATTAGAAATAATGCAATTTATTTTATAAACTATAATACATAATTTATTTATTTATTGTTATTATACTATTTTATATTCAAAATTATTAAAACTTGTCATTCATTTTGATGACTTTTTTTTTATTATTCATATCAAAAGTGTAATAATCTCAATTTAAATAGTTCATAATTTCAGCTTAAAAAATTACCATTTTTCTTTAAAATTATTCCTTATTAATATGATTGATATATTTAAACATCTATAATATTAAATTAGTATTAAAAAAAAAAACTTTATAGTTGCTAAATTAAATTTACAAGTTTAATTATTTATTTTCTTCTCATATTAAAATTTAATTTAACAGTACCAAATAAACATAATTATATGCTTGCATTAAAAATATTTAATAATTAACTTTTTTATTTGATATATTTTTAAAATAATTTTAAACAAATATAACTAAAATTGTACACATATTCATTTTGCAGAAACAACAAATAGAAGATAAAATAATAAAAGATCAGGAGCAGCTAAGAAAAAGACGATACTATTTATTCAACAAATATTTCAACAAAAGAAATTGTACTAAATGTTATTTTTATAAAGAATGCATTTCTCTAAGTTGCAATTTTAATGATATAAGATGAGTAATACAGTTAAAATAATTATGCCATTAAAGATATTATAATATATAAAATATTGTCAATTGTTAGCTATAAATTATTTTGAACAACAAATCATTTTCTAAAAATTTTCAAATCTAAGATTTTAATGAAAGATTACACTACTAATTTCTTAATTTTATTAAACAGGTTAGATTTAAAACATTTTGGCTGTTATTTCAAGTGTGATACAATATCATGGTTTCTTATCATAAAAAGAAAAATTAAAAATTGGTGAAGCTAGTAGTGTTTTTAAATTATAATATATTTTAACCTCTCAGCATATAACAAATAATTTTACAGGATTAGATTAAAATTATTTTAATTTATAATTATTTCTATCAAATATTTTAGAACTAAACAAAATATAATTAATTATT
Source organism: Caerostris extrusa (assembly GCA_021605095.1). Lineage (NCBI taxonomy): Eukaryota > Metazoa > Arthropoda > Arachnida > Araneae > Araneidae > Caerostris > Caerostris extrusa. Next base: position 14,259 of record BPLR01010460.1, on the reverse strand, counting down.
AAAAAGAATTCTTGTAGTTAAAAATTATTAAAATGTCAACTATTCATAGAATAATTAATTGTGTGGAAGAGTGAAAATAAAGGTAAAAAATATGAATATAAAGAAAAATTTTGCAATGTCCATAGTCTTACTATAATAAAATATTTTGATGATAATCAATGTAGTAATAGTAATAATAGTAGATGCACAGCATAGAAATGATTGGGAGAATATTTTTAATTGCATTATATATATATATTTATTTTTAAAAAAAATATCAAATGTAATTTTATGAATTGAATAATGTAACAGTTCAAATTAATAGAATTAAATTAATACAGAATGTTTCTGAAAATAAAATGCTATTCAAGCATTGAAAATCACCAACTAAAATCTTATAAACATTTATTTAATAAATTACTACATGATAATTGTAAATTTATATTTCTAAAAAAATTCAAGAGTTTCTTTATGTGACAGAAAAGTTGTTTGATTTTTATACACATCAATAACTTCAAGCTGTGGAATATCACCTAAAGCCTATTAAAAGAAACAGTCAATCAGTTATTTAAAATTTCTATTTTTAAGAAATTTTATATTATATATATATATATATATATATATATATTCTAACTTTTCATACATTTAAAAATATTTATTAACTCAAAATATTTATTACTGCTAAAAATATAAAAATCTATTTAAATTAAGACTATTTGACATTCAGGAATTAATATTTAACAAGCATTAATAGTTTAGAAAAATGAACAGTTTTGCAAAGAAAAAACAGCAACAAAGCAGCAGATTATTAATATGAAAATTTAATAATAATTCAAAATTAAAAACAAAAATCAATTTTGAAATAATCTTTTCTAAATAATAAGGAAATATTTAGAAAAGATACACAGTGGGTTTAATGTTTTATATGACATTTACAGAGGCAATGTAAGTTTTATAAATTGCTGAAAAATATTACTACTACAAACAAAAAAAAATAATAATAAAATGTTTGTAAAAAAAAATAGATTTTTTTCCTTTTATAAATCGATTTTGATAAGAAATCAACAGGTAAATAATCATCTTTACAAAAATAATAATAATAATTAATAAATAAATAAAATAACAGTGCAAAAAGCATTGAATTAGAAACTATTTACCATAAACAATTAATACCAAAAGAAGTAAACTATTATACTTACAGGTTTGCTGACAACAACCACATATGGTATACCTAAAGCTGATACTTCATTAAGACGTTTACCAATAGTTAAATTTGTACGATCATCTATAATAACATTGGAATTTAACCAACTTATTTTATTCAAACTTTCAGCTAAACTATCAGCAAATGGTCGGACAGATTCTTCTTTACTACCTTTCTAAAAATCAAAAAAATGAAAATAAATTTAAAGAAAAGGGATTTAAAAACATAAACTAATAGAAGTGCACTAGATATAAAAGTAACTGAATATCCTTCTACATGTCAGAGAGATGTAATAGACTACATGTGATTGACTTTTCTAAAAGGACTATTCAAATGGTTTTAAGAGACTATTCATATTACAAATATAAAATTGCTTCTAAATGCAATTGATATTTAAGAACTTTTATACATTAAAAGAAAAAAATATTGTTTTTATACAGAATTATTGTATTTATATACGTTGAAACATTTTCTATGGAAACGAAATATAGCTAAATAATGAATTTTTATACAATTGGTTATTAAATTTATTAATTCAATGTATTGAGGTAACCAAGTGGTTTTTTTATTAAAAAATACACATTTATATGTAGTATATCAAATTAAAAAAGTTCAAAACTTAATAGTCTCAACAGGGACACCACAGTTGATGAAGACTTTTCAAACAACATAAAAAATAAGAAAAAAAAAGAAAAGAAACAGAAGGAACAAATTCAATTATAAAAATTTTGCATTGATTAAGTGAAAACATTTTTACATGCAAATGCAAACTATACATAGAAAACTTCAAAAATGTTCTTTACCAAAAATTTAATAGTTTGTATTTTAAAAATATTTAGACTCAATATATTAATTTACAACAAGTAATAACAATTTACAATAGAGATACTTTACATATTTCTCATTTGATTTCTTAAAAGCAAAATTTGTTTTTGTAAAATAAAACTAATTTTTTTCAAAAAATAATAAATAATAGTAAAATAACAAATTTTTCATAAAAACATTAAAAAATAATAGCATAAAAATATTCCAATACCTTAGGTGGTATCACAGATACATAATAAGGAGACAATAGAAATGGCCAACGTATACTATTGGCATTTGACAAGTATTCAACAGATGCAGCTAATATTCTTGATAAACCAAGACCATAACATCCCATATGAAGAATCCTATTAACGAGATAAATGACAAATAAAAAGTCAATCGTCATAACTTTAAAAATTCAAACATTTTTTTAATTACTATGTGCTTTAGTTAATACTTGTTTAGCTTTAAGAGTACCAAAAATGTAGATTTATGTAAACTTCATATTAAAAATACAGAAGATCTCTACCACATTTTAAAAATTTTAAAAATGAAATTAATGAATAAAATCAGAGATTTGAATTTAAAACTTCTCAGTAATAACTTAAACAATTTTCAGAAGTTTGTTATGTTTCTTAATAATGTGGGTAGTTTTTTTTTTTTTTTTTTTTTTGGGAGGGGGAGTGATAAATAGAAAGATACAACACATATTACAACATTACCACTAAATTCAAGTCAACGTTACCACTAAATATACCTCAGACTTAATTAGCAAGTTACGCAAATCCATCGATAGGTAGAAGGCAAGAGCTACAATCTAACAGCATCAAATGGTGATTCTAGAAATTAAAAGGATCTCTAATATTTCCCACAATTAAAACTTCCCGCTACCTATATCTATCTAGTTAGCTAGCTCAACAAAAACAGGTCAAAAGAATGTTGTATAAGAGAAATTGCCAGATATATAACCTTCAAATTGCAAATAAAAGTTATATTTTTGAAACAAATAAATTGAAGAAATAGCTAAGATTGTAATAACAGAATTGTCTGAAATAAAATTAGAACATAACTAAATGTTTAATTGGGTTTTAAAGAAATGTTTTACTTTCCCAAGTCCTCTTCTTTAGAGAAGTCCCTCCATTTTTTTTATGGCATCATTGTGCAATCATAATTTATATAAAAATTTTGTTTTTTGAATACAATTACTTCAAATTCTGTTAAGCCTTTCCATTCACATTTAATTCCATTCATTAACATCTTAAGATAATTTCAAATTTTGTTCATATTTTGCTATAAAGTGTAGAATTAAAAAACAAAATTGAATTAATTGTAGAATAAAATGAACATGATACTCTATTTTTTATTTTGTTATAAGTATGAATTTAAATAATTTTTAACCTTTACATGTCTTCTTGAAATAAAAAAAATCAACATTTTCTGATCAGAAATCAATTTCAATTTGTTCAATTTGTCATACAAAGAGTATAATAATAATGCAAGCAATTTTAAGTGCAAATGGATTCATTCTCAATTTTTTCTCTTATAATATTTGTATCCACATTATTCACATAAAAAGTAGAATAAAAGAGATAATAATAACACAAGATAAAAATATTACACACTCTGAACCGCCCTTTGAAGAGTCAAATTTTGCTTTTTGAAATGGAGCTGAATAAGTTGTCCCTAATAAAAAGGCATGACCAACTCACATGAAAAATTAAAATTCAATAAGTTAACTAAAATAATACAAAAGATGTATTAATTTTAAAAATATGAAGAACAATTATAAAATTATTATGTCTTACTTAGTTCATATGCTTATGCAGTAAAAAGTAGCATAAATATATATGAAACAAGGAAAAGAAACATTGAAATTATACACATAAAATAAAAAATTTTTCACCCTCAATTGCATTACATGCCTTCAGAGGATCCTGCATGATTCACAAACTATATCTTTACCATCTACAAAGAAATTCAATCATGCTTGAATTTTCCAAAGTTTAAATAATTTGCATATTAAAATGTATACTATCAAATAAAGAATATAAATTAACAAAATAAATCTTTTATCACATATATTAACAAATATTTTAATTCTTGCAATAGTAATTTGCATCATACTTAATCAAATTAGAAATTTAAAATTTCATTCAAGTCAACTAAAAAAATGCATTCAATTACTTTATAATTAAAGAAAAATTACCTAAACAAAAAGCAGTGATATTTTTATTGTGACAGATTTTTAGTGGTGCTATTTACATCAAAAGATACATTCATTCATTATATTAATGAAAACTCACCATGCAATTCTTTATTGATGCCTGAATGACATCTGAAAAATAAATAAAAATATGTAAGTATTATAGCAATTTTTAATTTATAAGCATTTGAATAAAAAAATGAATTTATCAAAATATATATTTATTTATAAATTACTTGGGACAATACAATATTTCATCTTCACCAATATCAGAAATTATATGAAATTCATGAGATTTTTACCACCAATATCCCCACTTGATCCTTTGGCTGAAATTGAAAAGCTTTAGGTTATTAACTAAAATCAATACAGAGTAATAACATTGACTTATTAGAAACATACAGAAACACAAGCCTAGATAAAAGAATAAAAAAATTGAAAATAATTGTAATATGTTAATAATAAAATAAGCACATTTTTAAATTTATTTCAATAAGAATAAATAATTCTATTCAATATTTCAAACTACTCATAAGTAAATACTAAAAATTTCATAAGTATGGACAATAATCTTCATTCTTATAAAAGTTATTTAAATTTTCAATCTATAGAACTAATATCAATACTATCATAAGCCACAGTTTAATTGAATAGTTTTTAGAAAATATATTTTAAAAACATTTCAAATGGACGAATAGTCTTACAATAACCAGTGAACAGTTAAAGTAAAAATGTTTGAAGTGAATAATTTAATAAAATAATTATATTGTATTAAATATTACAATAAAACTTTTATTGATTGTCTATTTTCAGTAATTTTTTTTGCTGCAAAAATTTCAGGTGGGTCATGCATTAAAAATTTTTGAAGCATTCTGAGATAGATTATAGGCTACCATGACCAGAACATTTTTTTTTTTCATTTAATTTTTAGTAAAAGTTAATTATTAAAAATTTCTAAATATTTAAATAGGACTTCAGAGGATAAATAAAATAAGCAGATCCTTAAAAATAAAAAAGTAATGAGAGATGCTCATACAAAAAATTACCATACTTTTATAAAAATAGACTCTTGTAGTAATGAATATGAGTGAATATGATGCATCATACAAGTTTTGAAACATATTTTCTTTTTTATATTATTTACATTTTTAACAGAATTCTGTTTATTAAGTTTTTTCCTCCATTAAAGTATGACTGATAAATACTTTTTTTTTTTCTTTTTGCTTTCATCATGGTTCCTATATAACTTCTTTACAATTTTTTAAGAAGTATAATTTTTCATAGTATTATTATATTATCGAAATGCATTTAAAATGCATAAGTTTTCAACTACATGTATAAAAATGGAAGACATGGAATATATATAAAAAAAACTCAATTAAAACAAATAACTTCATTATATGGCATGCAGCACTGCAATTATACCAGACAATTCTTTTTTATCAGCAAAAAATTACAACTGCAGTTTATAGGCTGTCACTGATTATAGGCAGGAAAATATAGTACTAAACCTACAGTTTTAGTTATAACACTTCAATTACTACTTTATATTAAAGTTTACTTACAGCATTCTATTATCTCTCCATAGAGAAAAATCTAATACATTTTTATCAATTTTGCTAATATACAAGATAATATATGCAAGGCTTGTTTGATAAAAGAATACTTTTGCTGCACCTTTGTTTATGGCGCATGTAGAAATAAGGACATTATTATTGAACTCATTGATATGTCTGTCCATTACACCTACATTAGTTAGGTAATAACATATGTGAAAAACTATTGATGTAATAACAAAGTTCCACATTCTATTTTAATTATGATGAATTAATAATTACAAAATAAATGAAATTATACAGAAATAAATTATTGCAACAATAAATATGTATTGGACAAGATACTGCTAGTTAACATTCCATCACATATTCTGTAACAAAAAATGAACAGAATGGCAAAGTTCTATAATAAAAGTTTAGTTATTTTTTAGCTTGCAGTACAGAAAATAATCAATAATTTCACTTGTCTGCTAGACATCAGTAATAAGACTTCAGAACCTGATACAGCTTTTCCACATTGGTATTCAATACAGGAAACACAGAAGAATCAGGGTAAGTTGAATAGGAAAGTGAAAATATATGTCTATTATGGCTTCAGAGGAAGAATGAGTTCTCAGGAATGAAAATGACAGCTTAATGTAATGATAAAATCATTCTCGAGAATTCTAGAGAAAATATCAAGCGTGGATGTCACTTGGAATTACTGTACGTCCTTTTTATTCAATAAACAATCTTAATGTTTCAAAGAAACTTTTTAACTAAGTGAATATATTGAAGCATTATTGTAAAAGTCAAATAAAATAAGTTAATGGCCGCATTATAATATTCATGATCTGGATCAAAAATGGTTAGTATAAAATACATTTGAAATTGAAGATCAAAATGCTAACTATTTCTTATTGCCATTAATTTACATAATTATTTCATTAAAAAAAGTTTGAGATCTAGAGCAATTTCAGGATAATTTAAATAAAAGGTAAGCAAAAATTTGATGATTTTATAAATCTAAGAAAACCACATGAAATATATCAATTAACATTGAATTAAAAAGATAGTCAGGATGCATGTACATGAATTTTTAAAAATACCTTTATAATATCTATGCCCAATATATGAAAAAATTCATGATATATTCTGCACACAGACTCGTATGTCAGTAAAGAATTTTCTTCACTAGAATCAAAACTATACATATCTATAAAAATAATAAATGTATTAATAAATTTATATGCATTTAATTTTTTAACATTATTAAATGTAACTAAAAAATTGTATGTTAAAATGTCAAGTTTGTGATGAATAACTAATCATTTGCAATAATTTTACTATAATTTATTTTCATTCTTTCTAAATTTATCATTATCAGTAAATAAAGTATTCATTCTACATTTTTTTTAGAAATTTAGCATCAAAAAAAATTTTAGTTAGTTAAAGTTTTAGTTATAAAAAAGTTAAAATTAATTATATGGAATAGAATGAAAATTTCCCAACTTTTTTACATGATAATATATACTTTATTGGGCTATGATTAAATAAACAAATATACACAAAAAAAAAATCTTGATTTTTTTAATATTTTAGAACATATGAATTGAAATCATGTGTATCACACAACATTAAGTCTTATAAGACTTCTTCTTTATGAACAGATTTTATATTAAATAAATATGACGAAAAATATTACCTTTCATAAGAAATTCTTTTCCTCGTAAAAGTCCTAATTTTGGATTCATTTCATCTCTGAATTTAGAAGATATCTATAAATTTTAAATGTGATAAAAGTATTCAAGGATACATTAAAACAGAATTTACAAAATTCTTTATTATTTCTAAAAACAACTGTATTATGAGACTAAATTTTTAAAATTAATATAAATGCATATTGCAAAACATAGTGCCAGATATATTCTTAAATGAAAATGAAATGTAAAAAATAAGAGTAAATTGAATAATTATCTAGCTAAGTTAAATTTAACATTGCTTTAGTCTAAACTTAGCAAAGGTCATAGTCTTATTTTCCAATTATTTAGACAGAATCGAGTAATTAACTTTCAAGAATAATTAGAAACTGTAATATTGATAGAGAAGGAAAAAAAAAAAAAAAACATTTTAATAATTCCTTGTTTGCAATTATTAGTAACAAAAAATTCTAATTCATGCTTTCAGTTTAAAAATGTAATTATCATTCTACTTAAATATTTTCAATTTTTTTAAAAATATTTCATTCATCAAAATAACTATAATTTATTTTTAAAATCCGAGTGCAATTAAATATTTTTATATAACTTAATCTTACCTGATAAATGCATAAAGGTAGAGTCTTGTGAGATATTATATTATTTGACATCACACTGGTTGCTACTTCTTCGTGAGTCTAAGAAGAATAAAAAAATAAATGCACCTAGTTTTATGAATATGAAACAAGATATTGCAGTAAGAAAAAAAGAGAAATGCATTTAAAACAAAGCATTCAAAATTTAATTTACTTAACAAATGTTTGATAATGAAAAAAATCACATTAAATAAATTATAATATTTAGTTACTCAATAAAATATTTATGTTCAAATAACTTGAAAAATAAACATCTATTTGTTATCTCTTGTTTATAATTTTAAATGTCTTTTCTTTAAGCTAGGTAAAAATTAAACCTAAAAAGGTGTTTAAGTGAATGAATAAAACTTTTTGAAATCAATTTAAAAATAAAAACAATTGTTTGCTTCACTTTAGAATTAACAAATTATTATATGGAACAAATTAATCAGTAAAAATTTTTTGTATAAATTTTATTCTAATTAATTTGCTCCATATTGTAATTTCAAATTTAGAATATGAAATAATTTTTTTCCACATTGTAAGTTTTTTTTCAATATTGTAAATAAATTGTTTTTCATTTTGTTGTACTATTTTCTTTTATTTTTTCATAAGTCAATTATAAATAATTTGATTGATAGCTATTCATAATTTCAAAACTCTACATATAAGTATAACAAATTAATAGCTGTTTTTGAAATTAAAGCATTACTTACATATTTTTTTTATTATTAAACTCCTTATAAAAATTTTACAAAAGCTAAAATATTTTTACTTAGAAGCTATTTTTTAAAGTACAACAAAAAAAAAAAAATTTAATGAAACATTATCAAATAGTTATTTTTAAAATTAAGACATTAAATTATACATATAATAGAATTAGAAAAATATACATACAGCTCCAAGACAAAAAGATGATGAATGTCTGTCTTTCAATTTAAATAAATTGTCATTTCCTTCCCATCTACCTATAAAGAAAAGAAATGTAAATTTAAAAAAGACATTTTAATCATTAATCTTATACTAAAAACTATATTTCCACGTATAAAGGGGTATATATAATCCTTTCTTATAATTGTGATTTTTTTTTTTTTTTTTTTCAGAATAAGCATTAGTAAATGTATTAAATTCAAATTTAGTGGCAGAAAATATACAATACATATAAATATAATATAAATTAAATATATTTTAAAAATTAAATATTGAACAAAGAAACATGTTTTGGCTAACTTTTGGAATTTTTTAAGTCTTAAAATATTTTTAAATAGGACATAAAAACTAAATATTTTTTTTTTTTTTATATTGGAATAGAATGCACACAACCATGACATTAAGAAATATATAAATAGATAGGGGGAAAAGAGGAATTTACAGAATAAATATAAATAAATGCATAATTTTATATTACTTTTTATTTTACAATTGTATCAGAAATAATTATTCAATATAATTAAAGAATTGAGTCTGTAAAGCAATAAAATGTAAACTAGTGCTGTTTGAATTCACAAAAAAATTGAATAAAAATTTTAAAATGAGATATTTCATTATGTAGTGATATCATTATAGTAAAAGGCATTTTGTTTAAATTTTAACATAAAAAAAAAACTATAATTTTTGTTTATCCAATAAATTATAATAGTACAAATAAATGAAAAAGGATATATATATCTTATATTAAATATTATATCCTCTATTAAATAATAAATTTAATTTGTTTTTTTATACTTTTACTTTGTAAAAAAAAAAAGAAGGAAAAAAATTAACATTTACTTTTACAATGCAGCATTATTATTTTAAAGAATTTAAAGAAAATTAAAAAAATGAAGAAGAATAATGAATATAAATAAATTAATTAAGAAAGGAATATGTATCCTAATGAATATAACAGATATATTCTATCATTTAAAAAAACTTATAGAATAATAAATTAGGCATAAAAAATTAATAATAACAGAATCTGATTACTTGGTTTTGTTATGAATTGTGCAGTTGAAGCTGTAAAAGAGTGCCAGCATTTTCTGCTGTATATTCTTGTACATTTATAAACATTTGTGACAGTTAATTTTCCTTTATGTTTTATTTTAAAATATTTGAGAAAAAAATGCAATGCTGAATCTGCATAAATGAATATAAGACATATATAATAAGAATATGCATCCAATCACTGAAGAAAGACATTATTTCAGAAAAAAATTAACTTGTTTTACAATATACATGCAAAGATAGATACAAGGACATTATAATTTTAGTATAACTAAAAGTTGCTATCATTAATATAATTTTGTATATCTGGAAGCAAAGGTGCTTACACTGAGCAAAAGCAAATAGTATAGTAGCTGTAAAGGAAAAGTAGTAAAATAATAAATATCACAGTATGATTAAACAGTACTCTGATTCTTATTTAGGTTAATTCGAGAAGACAAATTCAGCCAATAACTTTGTCAGAGTTTTTGAAAATATTACCTATTAAAATTTTAAAGATACAATTTGTTTGCTGTCTTATATTTAATCCAATGTATGCATTAAATGCTTATGCATATTGAAATAAAACATTTGATTTTTTTTTTTCTAATTAAAATGAAATTTATAGTAGCATAAGGGAAAGTTGTAATAAGTATATATAAAATAGCAAATAACTCAATTATATCCAAAATTATGAGTTTAGATGTTCAAAGGTTACAACATATTTGAGTATACCAAAGCAAATTATTAGTAAGCTGATATGAATTATTATTTTTAGAGATTTCAAATAAATCTTGAATGTATATGCAACCTAAAAGCATTTGTTATAATAAATTATTAGAAAATTTCAGTACTATTTAACTAAATACCCAAAGATTAAAAACAAATTTATAACAACATAAAATTAATTTCAAACAATATATAAAGTTTTATTTTAGAGTTAAATTTGAGTTTTTATTGCTTTTTTTATTAAGATAAGATATTTTTATACATCAATAAACAATCTTACCAGAAATTTTCATTAATGATTCTGGAATCAGTGTAGGAAACGATACTTTTTGGCCATTGACTTTATTCATCATTATATCAACTAAATTACATAACTTTGTAACAGATCGCACAGCCAGAGGCATTAAGGTGAAAACACAGGGCTGACATGCTTCACCAAACCTTTGCTAAGCATCAACTACATAAAAAAAGGAAAAAAATATTAGTAAAGGATTTTTCCTTTCTTTTGTATTGTTCATTTTCTTATATCTATGTCTCATTTTCTTCTTAAATTTAGAAAATATATATTCTTAACATTTATTCATCCTAAATCAAATATACCGATAATTTCTTTCTTGAGATTTAAAAACTTATTTTATTTGATTTCACCTTTTTATAAAATGAAAATATAATTTTTTTCCATAGGTTACTGTTATTCTAATTTGATTTGTTGATTACAAGTACTTCTATTTACAAGTCATTTTCAAACATAAATTTAAAAATCCATTTTTAATTATGACGGTAATATACCTTTAAACTTATACAAGATGATATAGATTTGTCCTTTGGTATTGCTTCTGAAAACAAACAATTTGAGACATCAACTGAGGTTTATTTGAATAATTCACAGCTGTCTGCACTAATTTTGATGCAAAACTGTAAATGAAAACATAATAAATCGTTAATAAAAACATCCACTAGTCTAATTTTACTATTTTTTTTTTTTTTCAAATTTGTAAACATTTTAAATTTTTTTAACAAAAACAAATTGCTTTTTTAAAATTTATTTTTATACATTTATATGTTATGTTTGTCTTTAATTTATCAATATTCAGAATTTAATTATTCAATTTCTTAAGTCTCAAGTATTGCAGTTTTTGAAATTGTTTTGAATGATTATTAGTAACATTTTGTATATATAAAAAATATACAGCCTTTTTGGATACAAAATTACAAAAATTTCAAGGAATTGAAATTGTTTCATTATAACATTAAAAATCATAGAAAATGTCAAGTTTCTTTTAGTAAAAATATTAATTACATATTAGAAATTTTCAGTAAATTATCACAAAAGTAATATCAAATACATTCCAGCATGAACTGTCATTGATGTTTAGGTATGCCAGATTATACTAGGAGTTACAGCATTGGGTGGTAGCATTAAAACTTTTAACTTAATTAATATAGATAAAAGTACTTTGTTGGTATCAAGCTACATATGTTTAAAGGTTCAATAATTGCAACTTTTAATCAGAAATACATCAAATAACATGACCCAAAATTTTGATTAAATCTTATTAATTTGTAATAATTTATTCATTTTTTTTCTATAATTAACATATGAAATTAGGTTTCATTTCTAATGTATATTAAAAATACTTGCCATGCAGCATAAAGAAGCTATGAATAACACAAACATGTTTGAATATTTCCAAGTTTTTGGTTTTGTTCCACTTTTTAATTATTTTTTTAATAATTTTTTATTTGTAGAACATATAAAATGTATAGAGAAGTATGTCAATAATTACAAAAGAATTCCAATAAAAATCCTTTTGTCTTTGTGATGATTAATAATGATTTTACAGCACAAATCATTTGACATTTAAATACAAAATGAATCTGTCAGTAATAAAAACTATATTTTTTTTATTTGTATTTTTTCCAGTTTAATTTCTGGATAAAATAAAATTATTTATAAGTTTTTATCATTAATTTTTTTCTTCATTTTTACATTTATAATTGACAATGATTTACTGCATTGCCATTGTACACCAAGCAGTACAACAATAATGAAATGATATATTGATTTCTTAATCATATCAAATAGACATTTTCAGAAAATTCAAAGAAAAGCAAAACAGATAAGATAGAAGAGCTGTAATTTCTGAATCCAGTACATCTGGTTAACACCAATGTGAGCTGGGTGTGAAAGAATAGTCCCAATGTAACGACTAAAAATGGGTATCTCATATCTGGAGGTATAGCTGGGCTCCCTGTCTCTAAATTTATATATTTAGAAACCTCATACTCCAAGTTGAGGGTTGGGCACAGGTTTAATAACTTGTAAAACTGTTTAAAAATCATCTTTGTTATGAAGCCCTTAGGAGAAAATAACAAACTGCTGATTGGAGGAGACCTGAAACGGAAAAAAAGGATTAGAGATTTATTTATGACAAGTTGAATGTTTTTGAGTTTGAAACAGATGAGCAATTAAAGAACTAAGAAATGTCCTTCAGAGATATTTTATCTCCATTGTGGAGATTAGATGTAATAATAGCAATATCATTGATTTTAAGGAAGCAACATATTTGTGTAAGTGGTGGTCTGGGCTAAAGTTTGAATGAGATTTTATTGTATGTAAGAATTATTTTAAACAAAAAATGTTATTGGCTTTATGCCAACTAACAATAGATTATGCACAACGATTTTAGCATTGAATTAGGAAGAGAGTGTTGTTTTTCAAATGTGACTGGATGGCAGAGTTTTCATCGCAAAACAAATGAAAATAGAAAATGATAGACTTTTGCTGCACCTACTTCCTCCATACTATATCCATAAGCCTACGTGAAAGTTATAACTGAAAAATCAAAATGACCATGTACTAATTTGATAGAAAGCATGCCATAGAGATTATTTGGATGGGAGGCCATGCAGAGGAGCTGATAAGGACTATGAATATTATGAGTAGAGTAAGTTGAAACAAAAGATTGCATGGTAGGTAAAATTTTTTGATAATAGTAACTCCCAAATTAATCATCCATCTCATATGAAGGAATCGATATAAACGAATTCATTATTTTCTATTGCACCTTTTTACTATTACTTTTTCTAAATGATTCAGAAGTAATAGCTATACTTTTAATCTATTTTCTGAAAATGAATGCAAAATACAACTCTACCTTCTTCACTTTGTTTGTAAATAAATACATATTATCAAAATATATAAAACAAAAATAGTGATACTAGCAAAGCTTAAAATTAAAAACAAAAACAGATTTATTATGCCAATTTTAAGCACATAAATAAAAAGAAGCAATAATTTTCTTACTGAAACTTTTCGTTCATTTTAATAAAATATGTTTTGTATTATGTCAAGTATTGTATCATAAATAATATGTAACACATATTAATTAAAATAATTTTTATATGGATCTCAACATGACTTAGTTTGAAAAAACTCGGTATTGGTAATTATTTAATGCTGGCTGATTGCCTGATTGATATTTTAAAGAGGGCACCGTTAACTACA
>BPLR01010459.1:0-43700 GCA_021605095.1 Caerostris extrusa | reverse complement strand
TCAGTACTATTTTAGTTGTTTTTATTTAAGTTGCATATATCTACCAATAGGATATAACCAGATAAACTTAAAAATGAATGAAAAATTATTTATAAAGGACTTTCTTGCAATATAGGTGAAAAAAAAAAGTAGAATTGGATTTTTAAAATTTTTTTTTTTTTTTTTATAGTACATGTTTTAAAGAGCAAGCTTTGATTGTGTATGCGTGTGTAATGTGTATTTGAGCATATGTACTTATATATATGCATAGGTATGTTTGATATATATATATATATATATATATATATATATATATATATATGTGTGTGTGTGTGTGTGTTGAAACCATATCTTTATGCATGTGTATACAGCATGTATGTACCTACAGATTTGCAAACATTCGTGTAATGATACACGACATTCATAAGCATCATTGAGTATGTTTATATGACATAGTGAAAATACATATTTTTTATTGTATTTTTTTTTGTATGCAAAGATGTATGTTTAAATACTTATTAAAGCATATATACATTATTCTGTATTTATTTTAATGAATAAGATTTGACTGTGCATGCATGTGTAATGCGTATTTGGGCGCATGTACTTATGTGTATGTATTGGTATGTTTGAAATCTATATATATACATTGTGTGTATGTGTGTGTATTTGTCTGTATAGTTTGAAGACATTTTTGCATGTTTGCATACATGCATGTTTGAATTAATTGATTACATTTGCAACAATTTTAGTGGAAAATAAATATTTTATTAAATCTCATATTCTTTATTTATTTAATTTATTCACATATATTTATATAACGATTAAATGAGCATTGACATATACGCATTTGAATTTCTCTGCTAAACAAAATGGCGAGACAAGTATTGCTAGCACAACAGAGCGCCATCTAGTGACAAACATTCAAATAATTCTTATAAAATATTTTCACACTGTTATTAACAATTTATATTTATTTATAATATAATATTATCTGATTATTAAAAAAAAATATACATTCATATATTTTAATTTTTTGTCTGAATTTTGTTAAAGCAATTAGTTATAATTATGAAACATTTTAAATAAAAATAAATATGCATGATCAAACAATGTTTTCAAATGAAACATTTTATAGTTTACCATTAAAATGTATTCAATATGGCTTTTTAGTTGGTTACGAGGTCCACAGATTTACGGTAAAAAAGATTTTTAACAATATGGTTATTAGTTTACTCCGCCATATAGTTTGTTATAATCACTAGAGAGGGCAATAGTTCCGTCATCTTGACAAAAATTCAAAATGGTCTATTCCTGAACCATGTCAAACTATTACTTTCAAAATTTATAATACAATAAAATTAATATTTATATGAGTGCTAAAATTATTTTTATTCTACAAATTTATTTAAAAAAAAAATTTTACATTTCCATCATTAAATTCTAATGCAGATAATCAATCACTCAACTTAATGCACCTTTTAATAAAAAATATATGAGATATTTAAAAGTGTTTTTACACCATTCTATAAAATTATTTATTAATAATTAGACTAAAATCTAACACAAAAAATTTCTTCCGTTATTTTTTATTTCATAACACAATTCAAATAACGATTCATTTTTTTTTTATAATTTTTTTTTATTAATAAATAATTTATTTTTTTTTATCCAACAACTTCTATGATAAAAAAAGAAGAAAAAAAAAAGATTTAATTTAGAACGTTAGATCATTCTATCAAAATATATTTAAAAATGATTACGATTAAATATTTAAAATAATAGCAGACGATATTTGTCAACTCAATCTTAAAAATAAAAAAATAGAGGAAAAAAAACCCGATAAATTAATACCATAAAAAAAATCGTACTCCACCTTTCTTTTGACGATTTCAAAGAATTAAATATCGTTTGCTGTCAGACGATATATATCACAACTTAAATAGACAGTTTAGATGATGTTTGTCAATAAAACCGGCGTTCCTTGATCAGATGGATTTGAGCAGTATTGATCGAATTCCTGGATGTTCTCTTAGCAACAGGGAGGTACCGAAAACACGGGTCGCTCAGTAGGGTGCAAGTCGTTCGTTGCGCACGCGAGGGATGAGGTTGTTACTAAATATAGCTCAAATCACGTATGAAAAACAATTTTTAAAGGTTGGAATAGCCATTTTGGAAAAATTGTTTTTAAATTTGACAGTTTTTGATTAAAATAGTGGTAATAAAATATTGTTTACTTTAAATGGAAATTTTTTTTTACTTTTAATAAATAAGTTTTAAATTTTAATTTTTTCACTTTTTTAATAGTTAATTTTTTTTTTTTTCATTTTTTAGTTAATATTTAATAAGTTAAAAGTTCTTTTTCTTTTTTAAAATTCACTTTTATTAGTTAATTTAATAGTTAAATAAACAATTTAAGAATTTAATAATTGTTTTCACTTTTAATAGTTAATAGTTAATAGGTTAAGTTTTTCACTTTTTTGAAAATTCGCTTTTTAATAGTTAATTTAATAGTTAACTAAACAATTTAAGAATTACACTCATATTTTCGTATTGATTTAAAATGGATTTTGTATTTGTAATAAATTTATATTTGGTTAATTGGTTTAAAATCTTTAGGTGATGATAATATCAATCTCATACAAAAATAATTCTAAACCTGCTTTACTTGTTTATTGTCATTGGATAATAATAATAAAAGAAATGTTTTTACCTTAAAATTGAATTTTTTTAATTTTCACATTAAAATTAAAAATTATATATTTTTCAAATTGAGTGTTTTCCTTTTATTTTATACATTTTGTAACAAAGTTCATGTATGCTTATTAAATAATATTAAATAACAATTATAATATATTACGCTACTATGAATTCAACAATAAACATATTTTAACGTAAGGATTTGATGCTTATTTTGTCATTAAGCCAGATTGAAAAATTATTTGAAAATAAAATTCTAGATTTGTTTGATTTATAAGAAAGGGAAAAAATCGAAATCTTTTCATGAATTTCAACTTCAATCATTATATATATTAAAAATTACAGAGATAGTTATAGGGCTATTAGACTGATATTGTGCACAGCCAATATGTAGGTAAAGTAAATAATTGTCTGATAATAACAAATATTTAGAAATCAACGTTTATTATAAGAATAATAAATATTTGCAAGAACATTTATCACAAGAATAACAAACATTTACAAAAACATCCATATTTAGCATTCAATCAGTATTTCTGGTAATTCAACTACTAATTTGAGTTCGCCTCCTATAACTATATTTTGTTGGCAATGTCATGTTCAGGAGTTTAATTTTGAAACCAATCACATCATTTTTATCGACCTATGGACAACATCACGTCAAAAAAGCATATCGAATATTATGTAGAAACATCCGCAACCTTGGAGAATAAACCTTTCGCTTTGTATATAATATTTTAATCAGATAATAGAAAAAATTTATCGTCGTCATTTTTGTAGATGAAACAAGGAGATATTTTTCTAAGCAAAGTTGGTCATTTGTTATGTAATACGATAATTTACAAAAAGTATTCTGTCACCAATATGTCTTCAACTAAAATCGCTTTTAATTTCCCCTCAAGTAAAAATTCTAATATAATTTTTAATGAATAATTAAGAAAAAGATTTACATTGAAATATAAAATGGGGGTCACCATCCATGGGGATTTCCTCCAATCTACTATAGGGAGCAAAATTATAGGAAGGAGTCCAATGTGGCCTGACGTTTGCATGTACATGTATGTGTAAGAACATATTATGCATGCATATATGCACTGTATTTAATATATAAGTGCAGGTATGTGCCGTCTGAGATATACAAGTATGTAGATGTATACATACGTGTGTATACATACACATGTACATACATGCGTACGCATTTAATTATATGCATATATGCAAGCATATGTACATAGACACATGCGTACGCATTTAATTATATGCAAGCATATGTACATAGACACATGCGTACGCATTTAATTATATGCAAGCATATGTACATAGACACATGCGTACACATTTAATTATATGCATATATGCATTTAATGTACGCATTTAATTATATGCAAGCAAATGTACATAGACGCATGCGTAAGCTTTTAATTATATGCATATATGCAAGCATATGTACATAGGCGCATGCGTACGCATTTAATTATATGCATATATGCAAGCAAATGTACATAGACGCATGCGTACGCATTTAATTATATGCATATATGCAAGCATATGTACATAGACACATACGTACGCATTTAATTAATGCATATATGCAAGCATATGTACATAGACACATGCGTACGCATTTAATTATATGCATATATGCAAGCATATGTACATAGACGCATGCGTACGCATTTAATTATATGCATATATGCAAGCATATGTACATAGACACATGCGTACGCATTTAATTATATGCATATCTGCAAGCAAATGTACATAGACACATGCGTACGCATTTAATTATATGCAAGCAAATGTACATAGACGCATGCGTACGCTTTTAATTATATGCATATATGCAAGCATATGTACATAGACGCATGCGTACGCATTAAATTATATGCATATATGCAAGCAAATGTACATAGACGCATGCGTACGCATTTAATTATATGCATATCTGCAAGCAAATGTACATAGACACATGCGTACGCATTTAATTATATGCAAGCAAATGTACATAGACGCATGCGTAAGCTTTTAATTATATGCATATATGCAAGCATATGTACATAGGCGCATGCGTACGCATTTAATTATATGCATATATGCAAAGCAAATGTACATAGACGCATGCGTACGCATTTAATTATATGCATATATGCAAGCATATGTACATAGACACATACGTACGCATTTAATTAATGCATATATGCAAGCATATGTACATAGACACATGCGTACGCATTTAATTATATGCATATCTGCAAGCAAATGTACATAGCCACAAGCGTACGCATTTAATTATATGCAAGCAAATGTACATAGACGCATGCGTACGCTTTTAATTATATGCATATATGCAAGCATATGTACATAGACACATGCGTACGCATTTAATTATATGCATATCTGCAAGCAAATGTACATAGACACATGCGTACGCATTTAATTATATGCAAGCAAATGTACATAGACGCATGCGTACGCTTTTAATTATATGCATATATGCAAGCATATGTACATAGACGCATGCGTACGCATTTAATTATATGCATATATGCAAGCATATGTACATAGACACATGCGTACGCATTTAATTATATGCATATCTGCAAGCAAATGTACATAGACACATGCGTACGCATTTAATTATATGCAAGCAAATGTACATAGACGCATGCGTACGCTTTTAATTATATGCATATATGCAAGCATATGTACATAGACGCATGCGTACGCATTTAATTATATGCATATATGCAAGCAAAATGTACATAGACGCATGCGTACGCATTTAATTATATGCATATATGCAAAAAACATATGTACATAGACACATACGTACGCATTTAATTAATGCATATATGCAAGCATATGTACATAGACACATGCGTACGCATTTAATTATATGCATATCTGCAAAGCAAATGTACATAGACACATGCGTACGCATTTAATTATATGCAAGCAAATGTACATAGACGCATGCGTACGCTTTTAATTATATGCATATATGCAAGCATATGTACATAGACGCATGCGTACGCATTTAATTATATGCATATATGCAAAGCAAATGTACATAGATTCGCATGCGTACGCATTTAATTATATGCATATATGCAAATATGTACATAGACACATACGTACGCATTTAATTAATGCATATATGCAAGATATGTACATAGACACATGCGTACGCATTTAATTATATGCATATCTGCAAGCAAATGTACATAGACACATGCGTACGCATTTAATTATATGCAAGCAAATGTACATAGACGCATGCGTACGCTTTTAATTATATGCATATATGCAAGCATATGTACATAGACGCATGCGTACGCATTTAATTATATGCATATATGCAAGCATATGTACATAGACACATGCGTACGCATTTAATTATATGCATATCTGCAAGCAAATGTACATAGACACATGCGTACGCATTTAATTATACGCAAGCAAATGTACATAGACGCATGCGTACGCTTTTAATTATATGCATATATGCCAGCATATGTACATAGACGCATGCGTACGCATTTAATTATATGCATATATGCAAGCATATGTACATAGACACATGCGTACGCATTTAATTATATGCATATCTGCAAGCAAATGTACATAGAAACATGCGTACGCATTTAATTATATGCAAGCATATGTACATAGACACATGCGTACGCATTTAATTATATGCAAGCATATGTACATAGACACATGCGTACACATTTAATTATATGCATATATGCATTTAATGTACGCATTTAATTATATGCAAAAATGTACATAGACGCATGCGTAAGCTTTTAATTATATGCATATATGCAAGCATATGTACATAGGCGCATGCGTACGCATTTAATTATATGCATATATGCAAGCATATGTACATAGACACATAGGTACGCATTTAATTAATGCATATATGCAAAGACATATGTACATAGACACATGCGTACGCATTTAATTATATGCATATATGCAAGCATATGTACATAGACGCATGCGTACGCATTTAATTATATGCATATATGCAAGCATATGTACATAGACACATGCGTACGCATTTAATTATATGCATATCTGCAAGCAAATGTACATAGACACATGCGTACGCATTTAATTATATGCAAGCAAATGTACATAGACGCATGCGTACGCTTTTAATTATATGCATATATGCAAGCATATGTACATAGACGCATGCGTACGCATTAAATTATATGCATATATGCAAGCAAATGTACATAGACGCATGCGTACGCATTTAATTATATGCATATCTGCAAGCAAATGTACATAGATGACATGCGTACGCATTTAATTATATGCAAAGCAAATGTACATAGACGCATGCGTAAGCTTTTAATTATATGCATATATGCAAGCATATGTACATAGGCGCATGCGTACGCATTTAATTATATGCATATATGCAAGCAAATGTACATAGACGCATGCGTACGCATTTAATTATATGCATATATGCAAGCATATGTACATAGACACATACGTACGCATTTAATTAATGCATATATGCAAGCATATGTACATAGACACATGCGTACGCATTTAATTATATGCATATCTGCAAACAAATGTACATAGCCACAAGCGTACGCATTTAATTATATGCAAGCAAATGTACATAGACGCATGCGTACGCTTTTAATTATATGCATATATGCAAGCATATGTACATAGACACATGCGTACGCATTTAATTATATGCATATCTGCAAGCAAATGTACATAGACACATGCGTACGCATTTAATTATATGCAAGCAAATGTACATAGACGCATGCGTACGCTTTTAATTATATGCATATATGCAAGCATATGTACATAGACGCATGCGTACGCATTTAATTATATGCATATATGCAAGCATATGTACATAGACACATGCGTACGCATTTAATTATGCATATCTGCAAGCAAATGTACATAGACACATGCGTACGCATTTAATTATATGCAAGCAAATGTACATAGACGCATGCGTACGCTTTTTAATTATATGCATATATGCAAGCATATGTACATAGACGCATGCGTACGCATTTAATTATATGCATATATGCAAGCAAATGTACATAGACGCATGCGTACGCATTTAATTATATGCATATATGCAAGCATATGTACATAGACACATACGTACGCATTTAATTAATGCATATATGCAAGCATATGTACATAGACACATGCGTACGCATTTAATTATATGCATATCTGCAAGCAAATGTACATAGACACATGCGTACGCATTTAATTATATGCAAGCAAATGTACATAGACGCATGCGTACGCTTTTTAATTATATGCATATATGCAAGCATATGTACATAGACGCATGCGTACGCATTTAATTATATGCATATATGCAAGCAAATGTACATAGACGCATGCGTACGCATTTAATTATATGCATATATGCAAGCATATGTACATAGACACATACGTACGCATTTAATTAATGCATATATGCAAGCATATGTACATAGACACATGCGTACGCATTTAATTATATGCATATCTGCAAGCAAATGTACATAGACACATGCGTACGCATTTAATTATATGCAAGCAAATGTACATAGACGCATGCGTACGCTTTTTAATTATATGCATATATGCAAGATATGTACATAGGACGCATGCGTACGTACGCATTTAATTATATGCATATATGCAAAGCATATGTACATAGACATGCGTACGCATTTAATATGCATATCTGCAAGCAAATGTACATAGACACATGCGTACGCATTTAATTATACGCAAATGTACATAGACGCATGCGTACGCTTTAATTATATGCATATATGCAAGCATATGTACATAGACGCATGCGTATCCATTTAATTATATGCATATATGCAAGCATATGTACATAGACACATGCGTACGCATTTAATTATATGCATATCTGCAAGCAAATGTACATAGAAACATGCGTACGCATTTAATTATATGCAAGCAAATGTACATAGACGCATGCGTACGCTTTTAATTATATGCATATATGCAAGCATATGTACGACGCACTGCGTACGCATTTAATTATATGCATATATGCAAGCAAATGTACATAGATCGCCGCGTACGCATTTAATTATATGCATATATGCAAGATATGTACATAGACGCATGCGTACGCATTTAATTATATGCATATATGCAAAGCATATGTACATAGACGCATGCGTACGCATTTAATTATATGCATATATGCAAGCTAATGTACATAGACGCATGCGTACGCATTTAATTATATGCATATATGCAAGCATATGTACATAGACGCATGCTTTACGCATTTAATTATATGCATATATGCAAGCATATGTACATAGACGCATGCGTACGCATTTAATTATATGCATATATGCAAGCAAATGTACATAGACGCATGCGTACGCATTTAATTATATTTATATATGCAAGCAAATGTACATAGACGCATGCGTACGCATTTAATTATATGCATATATGCAAGCAAATGTACATAGACGCATGCGTACGCATTTAATTATATGCATATATGCAAGCATATGTACATAGACACATGCGTACGCATTTAATTATATGCATATATGCAAAGCATATGTACATAGACACATGCGTACGCATTTAATTATATGCATATATGCAAGCATATACATAGACACATGCCTACGCATTTAATTATATACATATATGCAAGCATATGTAAATAGACACATGCGTACTTGCATTTATTAAATATATATGTATGCATGCATAAACATATGCCTGTGATTAAGGCATGTGATATGCATGTGATACATGACCATATAGATCCCTGGGACTGTAGATATTTAATATATACATGCATTCATATGCATAAGCAGGCGTACCAACATATTGCATGTTTATATATGTATATATATTATTATATATACATATAGAGTGTATGCAAAACTGAATATATATGTACAAGCGCGTGCATATATACATACGTACACATATACACAATTATACATGTATTATATCCATGCATGTAAACAAATAAATGTGTATATATATACGCACTTAAATAGACATGCCTTAGCATAATAATATATATAACACATATGCATACATGAAAGTATTTACATATGCATATGCACATAGAGAAATGCATTAACATAGTCATATTTAAAAGCACAAATACATTAAAGCATTTGCATATAAAACCTTTGATTATTTGCTTAGCACAACGATATATAAAACACATATGCATAAATTAAAGTATTTACATGTGTATATGCACATAGAGAAATGCATTAACATAGTCATATATAAAAGCACATATACACTAAAGCATTTGCATATAAATGTGCACATAGAGACATGCAGATAGGCAGACATATGTATAGATATACATTCATTAAGATAAGTATTAAGATAAGTATAAGTATATATAAATTTTCGTAAATATGTACTGAACACTCATAAATAAAAAAAAAAAACCTTGCATGTGCATACGAAAAGAAAAAAAGTGAAGCATTATATTACATTATTTATTAAGATATACTATATACTGACGTATGCATTTATGGGACAGTCAGACAAATATATCTGCATACACACACACATATACATATATTTGTGTGATTGCGTGTGTGTATGTGTAGTGTAGTATATTGTAAATAGTAAAATATCCCTGTCCAGAGGATTATAGAGGGATAACGAATGATTCTAAAGTAAAGCCCAATAACATATGAGCAGAAAATTTTAAACAGAGCAAAAAATGTCATTTCCAAAATTATCGATAGATGAACAGTTTAATGTAGCAAATAGTCCTGCTAAAATGTAATTCAATGAATCAACTGCTCAATCTTCACTTACATTAAGTATAAATTGTAACATGCATGATCGCGTGATAGATATTATTAATAATTAACAACACATAAATGCCAATTTAATGAATGCATCTAGAACACACGAAATGCAGAAGGGGGAGGAAGAACTGTAGAAAGATGATTCCTCGGCAATGCATCAATCGTGTAACCAGTTTTGTGTCACAGCATGTTTAACAACTACTTGCTAAAAACCTATTGTGATATCGCACTTGTGCAAGATGACACTATCTTCTAAATCGAAAGTATTACGAAGGGTCTCCCTGATAAAATTCATTTCGGGTCATCCTGTAGGCAAATGTCATAAGGATACAAATCTGGTAAGCGGAGTGGCCATGAAAATGGGAAAGCTTTTTACACTTTTCTGCGAAATGCTATAGCATCAACTGTTGAACAGGGTGGTGTTAATTGAGTAGGTGCTCCCTCTTGGAATATGGTAGAGAAGTAGAAGTATGGTAGACAGAACATAAATGAAATATAATTCTTTTATTGGAGCTGAGGAATAAGAAATTTCTCAGCATATCCTTATAACGCTTTGCAGTGACTGAGCATTTACTTTGTAAAATGTTGCTCATGTTCTTATAAAACCAAATCAAGAGATACGTTTTGAAGAATGTAATAAGATGGATGAAACGGGACACATATTTCCTATTCCTAAAGGCTTTTGTTTGGGTATAATTGCTTGTTGCGCATATAGAAAAAAATATGCCTAATCACTCTACAGAATGTTCCATGGCTAGTTGACATTTACCTGAATACACGCAAAGAAAGACAAAGCGGATATCTGTGTCAGTAACACTTGGTGAAGCTGGATCATATAACCTTATAACGAATAGATAGTTTGAAGTTTTCAACAAAACTCCCGTGTTATTGAGTCAATAACCATGTGTCCTATTACAGTTAAGGCGCCATTGATTCCAGCACGTTCATATTGGCCACCTCTGCAATTTGCCTCGTCACAAGATTTTGGACTTCTCCTGGTCAAACTCAAATGTTCCCCGATCTCTTTGACATTTTTAGACACACAGCTTAATAATAAAGTTCGTCAAGCAATAACAGTCTCATATGGTATAGTCAAAAGTTTCCAAAGCAGTAAATGTGTTTTTTTAGCACACTATGCTGAAGCAATGTGCATAAAGAGACGTTTTCTTCTTCCGTTGGAACGTTGACAAAATGATTATCTACTAATAATAAGAATTATATTATAAAAAATTTCCTTTCAATGTAGAAAATTTTGAAATCATTCTCCACAAATGCGACAAATTGGTATCAAATTCAGAGTTAAAAGGTGCACCACAGGACTGTTCTACACTCCATTAGGGGGTGGTGACACCCTCCTGAAGACTTATGAAAATAGCCTTCTCTATACATATTACAATTGAGAAAAACCACGTAAACGTCACTTACAACGTCAACAAATGTTCTTAATTCATCATCAAAGAACTTGCTGGTTTTCAATTTTAAGTTGCCTTACATAAGTGGCCAATGGTCAAACACTTAATCTCTTCCACCAACGACTCAACTCTCTTCGACTTGCTTAAAGATTAATGCATTGATTAGCTTATTTTGAAAACTCTTTAAAAGATGAATTAGGGGAAGAATTTCAAAAGAAACTCTATTACATACTAAATTCATGCTTAATTCTATAACCGTGCTTCCTCCTACACACTGGCTCCCTTTCGGCATTCAGGAGAAATGGACAGTAGACCTCGAGACTCTCTGAGAGGAAGTACAGTGCAACCTACGCTTCCGCTGAGAAACGTTTAGCTGATAGTCTCTCAACCCGAAAGGAAAATATATTTGAGGCAACCCCTGCGATATTAGTTGGTATATATAGTATATATTAATTAGTTACCCTGCGACTCTCATCCTGAGAGGAAATATACTTCGCACATCCTGCATGCAGCCGAGCATTGGGTTTCGGCTTAGAAGATCCTTCCACGAATCTCTTATTACCCATCTTTAAATGTGTTAAGTATTGTATGTCTCTAATTTTACGTGTGTGCATTTGTATGTGTGTAAATAAAGCTGTGAGCTTCCAACCTGTGCCACAAGTATCTCAACCCAGCCACACATAGTTACAGTCTGGTTGTCAAACCTGCACGCTACAATTTTTTAATTTGTACTACACTCTTGTTCCTAGAACCTGAGATTTACAGAAAAGATTAAAATTCATCCCAAAATTAAAATATACAAATTTATTGAGTAATAAAAGTATATAAAATTATGATGAACAAAATAAAATTAACAAATCATGTATGAATGATGTAGAATGAAGGATGTAGGTATGATGAGCATAATAAAAAAAAAAGTATTTTGTTGATATCTAGTACAAGTTCATTCGAAGACAGTAGTGTCATTTGGCACAAAAAGTAAAAGCAGTAGCAATATTTTCGTAACAGCATTTCTTACTCTAATTCCTATAATATTCATCAACGCTCTTGTAGGCAAAATGGCATTGGTTCACTTACATTTTTTTATATATATTAAATAATATTTTTTCATGTCTCTATATTTTTTCTAGGTTTGTGTGAATTTTTCTATAAGCAATTTAAAAGAAGCCAAAATGTTGTATATGGCAAGAACTAATCCCCACAACTTTTAAAATCTTACGATTTTAGAAGAGAACATCAAGGAACTTCCTCAGAGAAACATTTTTCAGAAGTAATACACAAAATCATTTGAAAAGTTCATCTTTTATGTCTTTCAACACAAGGCAGTATAATAACCATCATTCCACACAAGAAACAAATGACGCTCATGGTATAGAACAGCCCATCATAAGAACCTAGATCATCTCTAAAATAACCTATAAATAAAAATGAGAAACATATATATTTAGATTTATTTCTTCAATAGGAAATAAAATATAAATACTAGCAGTTAGTAATTAGTATTAATTGGTAATATTTAGCTATTTGTAATTGGATGTTATTCATAGCTCTTAGCTACACCATTCTTCACTATACGACGCATGTGGGCCTTTTCGCGCGTTTCGCTTAGAGAAAAAAATCAAACAGCTTTGATAGAGTTGTCGATTATACAGTGATTTTTCTTTATCTCCTAACATGTGTACACCAATAAAAGACACATGCCTGCACAAAAAAAAAAAAAAGAAAATACCGTATATTTCCAATATAAGCCAATCCGTGTATAAACCGAGAGTACGTTTTTTTTTCCTCAAAACATTTACCCAAAAATCAAAACTCGTATATAAAGTCGAATTCAAAAAAACATTTCTGTAACAGTAAAATATGTCGCCATCATCGCAACTATACAATTTTTTCCCTTTTGCACAAAGATAGTATTCAAAACACCCAAAAAGTAAGTTAAGTAATTCAAGTAATTTTCTTTTTCCATTGTTATTTTTATGTGCTAATTATTTACCGTATTTTATTATTATGTAAGCTTTGGTGTTTTTCCATTAGCTGGGCACAAATTTCGCCAATATCATATTTTCGTTTTGGCGACGACGCAATAAACCAGCAATATAAATAATTTGGAAAATAAAAAACTCACTCATAAAACGAATATTCATTTCATTAAAATTATGAAATTTTTTTTTTCATAACCTTAAGAAATATAAACTAAAGAAATAAAGTCGCACTATATTTAACGATATTTGGCGATGTCTAGCTTGCTCAACTGAAATTATTTTATTATACATAATGAAAAATAGTAATGTATCTTAATAAATTTAATAAATATCTCTTAGTTATAAATCTAATAAGGTTTTAATATTTGGTTCAATTTTTTGTATCAACCAAGCTCAAGGCTGATTAGTCAATTAGTTTTTATGCATGGTTTTTTTTTATAATCCTTCTTGAAAATCTTTCTAACGATCTTTCATTAAGATAAAATTATAATTTAGTGATCAGTAATAATTTTAAAGATATTTTAAATAATTATTAATATTTCGATTGAAAATGATTTTTTATAGCTTATATTTTCTTAAGTTGTTCTAGAATCCTTAAGAATATATTAGTACAGAACTAAACATCATTATTTATTATAGTTTAAACAATGGTTCAAATTTTATTGATTTTTCATTTGATATACATAAATTAATATGTAAGGATTCAGTAATTGCAAATTTATCTCTATATGATTCTATATTAACTCCATATAATTTCTTTATATTATCTATATATAATAATTTCATATATTTAATTTTAGAGATTTAATTAATTTCATTAAAATAATATTTAAATGAGGTCCTGGTACGGTGGACGAACTATAGTTCTTGCAATAATTTAATTGTGAGTAAAACAAAGGCTAAATGCGAATATGTCGAGCCAGCCAGGATTCGAACAGGGAATCTCCAGAACCGTAGTCAGGCGCGTTATCCATTGTGCCACTGTTCCAATTAGGTTTGAATGTCTTAGGTACTTTTATTCTACATGGGTAAAATTGCTCTTCTTAAGTTAAAATAAAATCACTAATCCTGGCGATCCTAATCATGATGAGATAATAAACTTATCAAATTATTTTAGTGTGGTCGGTCCTTTATAAGTCTACAATGTTTAAATTAAATCTGATCGCTTAAAGTAGGGCAAAATCGAGCCCTAAGAGTCAGTTACAAACAAACATACAGGTGAAACTAATAAAAGCGTATTAAAAAAATAGGGTAAAATAATAATGACGTAAACGTACAATAAAATTGTACGTTTACTTTATTGTCAGTTTTTATTTCAATTGTCCATTTAAATAACAATTTTAAAAATACTTTCCCATTAGAGGAGGTATCGAAAAAGTTTAAAGGAATCATAAATACAGGAGATGAGGCTATTGCCATGGTTTGCTTTTCCTTTGACATGTATTGTGCAAGCAAACCAGAAATGTTGGCGATAACGTTCCAACACACACTGATAATCCAGTTACACCAACCATCAACATGGCAAATCCATTTGACCACATAATCCATCACTAACAGAGAAGCTCCCATGGTATAAAGCCCAATAGCAATATACTTATTCCTGGCTATATAGCCGCCGTCAGTAATCCAACCTAAAGCTAATTTGCCAAACAGATCAAAACCAGAGAATGACATCAATATATATAAAGACTCTGATTTTGTAAGATATTTATCTCGAGCAAAAATCTACTATTACAGTTGGTATGAAGAAGAAGAAAAATAATGTCACGGATCGAGAGATGGAGATCAAGATGAACATGGGATCCAAAAATATCTTGAAACTTTGAAGAAATTTGTTTTGTTTTCTTGGATCACGAACCTCTGTTAAAGGTAAATGATGTTGATTCATTTCATCCCTTGTAGATTCCATGTGATTAATTTTATTAGGTTGGCTATTACTTAAACTGGTAATAGCATTGTCACTTTTAGGAATGATGTCAATTGATTTATTGTTTGTAGTAGATATCAATCTTGCATCAGATTCTGAATAATTGGTGAGAAAATGGCGTTCTGATTGTGGTACAGCAACCATTGGAACTATAGTGACGCATTTTCTTGTGTTTCATTCGTGAGAGGTGGAACATCATTTAATTTCTCAATGGACGAAGATGAAAGTGGCGGTGTTATTTCCTCAATTATGTTTTGAGGGTAGTCTTTATTGAGATCTTTTTACTTGTTGAGAGACCTGTCAGTGTTTCGTAATTCGAACTTACCAGGAATGGTGTATGTTCATTTTTGGAGAATCACAGAGGGATTCATTCCTGGTCTGTTGCTTTTCTATGTCAGAAATTTTTAAGTCACTGTAAAAAACTCCATTATTGCACTCATTATCCTCTGAATCTTTCACATTATTTTCCATTAAGGCAAATTTATGTTCTTCATTAGCTTTATTATTGATTATCTCGTTATCTTTTGGTGTTTTACTCGAAGGAATTTTAATTAGCATAGCTGCTGGCACACTGTTAAGTACAATGGCAGATAAGATTAGAAAGGTTCCGTTCAAACCGTATCCTTCTATTAAAGCAATGACAATTGGCGAGAGAACGAATCCAGCTACTGGGACACCAGCCAGTGAGAGTCCATTGGCTTTAGATCCATGCTTTTTGAAATTCAAGTTGATTACTTGGGAAGCAATGCAGAGGCAGTTCCCATGCCTAATCTGAAAAAGAAAAGTCGCCAATTATTATCTTTCTATAAAAGAAATATTGTGCTTAGTTACAAGTTAGGTATTTATTGTAAATGAACAAAATCGGTTATTTTTTTTGTAATATCTTCCACAAATGTAAATGCAGATACAGAGGATATTTTGCAATAGTATGTGTGCGAAAATGATGGATGATAGGAACAGTAGCTAATATCAAAAGAAATAAATGATTCAAGATTTTATAATAGGTGCCCGAAACGAGGACCACCAATAGTGGTAGAAGATTGGCGAAAATATTAATAGAAGAAATGTCGACAAATCTTCATCAGATTCATGGCACTTTCGTCTTTCATGCTCATTATGTACCAAATGGATGAATATAGAATCTGATGATCTAATGTGGAATTGTGGTTCCATCATGTTGGAGCCACAGTCGTATGTGTACAACCAGGAAATAATTCCGGAAATATATCTTGTAGGAAGATGACATACATGTGGCTTGTAACATGCCTGTCATTATTTGTAATTGTAGGCAAATTCATACACCGTAGCAGAATTACAAGATTCTGTGTTTTGATTGCAGCTATTTTGAATACCGAAAGATTATAATTATAAGAAGAAGCAAAATTTACAAGAGTAAGAAGTTTAACCATTAAAAAGTTTTTTTTTTTAAATTTTATCTCATTTACTTGTTGATCATATTTTTTGTGTGCTACAACATGCACATATCATTTCCACACACACATTCTATTACAAAATCTGCTTATTTCGGACCTCTCTACCTGCTTCTGTATTTTTTCTATATAATTCAAAGACACCCTGTATAATGGTCGTATATATAAATGGAAGTATCTCATCTTTAAAATTAGGTTAAGATACAACATGCCATATTACTATCTCTCACCAACAGTCTCTCTCACCAACATTGCCAAATTTGTTCACAAAATCGCCAAGTTGCCGGTATTTTAATTGCATACTACAATGTGTATTTAAATTGTATAAAACAAATCAATTTAATTAATAAATATGTTTTCATGTATCAAATAAATAATCATTAACTTAATAAAATTATATAATGATCAAACTAAAATTGATTATAAAATTTCAAATTTGTTAAAATCAAATAAATATTTGATAAATTTATATAATAATAAGTAATTTAATTGTAATTTGCAATAATGAAGTAAAATGAAATATATTTATGAAATAAATAATTCTGTAATATATCATCTTTAAAAGTATATTTGAAATTAAATAGTGTAAAAAAAATTCTAATTTAACACCGCACCAAATTATAACTTTTCTACAGGGAATTATAGGATGGCAGAAGATCTTCCAATGATTGAATCATCTACCTTTACAAACGTAAGACATTCCTGCTAACCAATTGTGTGCATTTTTCTGTCAATAGAGTAAGAGTTTCCATAAACAAATGACTATATGCAGAACTGGTATGAGCCAAACTATTAAATTTAATGTTTAATGTAAATTCTTTCTTTTTTAATTATTAAAATTAAATTAATTAAATTAATTTAAAATTATTATGGAACAAACAAGCCTGTTTAATGCCATTGTTGTTATATTAGTGCCGAATTTTTAAGGCTTGAAAATTTGGTTTGGTTGATGGTATCGTAATAAAATATAAAATATGAAAAGAATTTTTATTTAATTTTTTCTCACCATACTTAAAATAGTTATTATAAAAATTTTAAGTAAATCTATGACTATAAATCACCAAAAACTCTTGATTAACAGATTTAACTTGATCAGTTTGTTAACCTACCACCCCTTGTATATAATGCATTATGTAATAAAAACTTCTCGCATTTTTTATTAGTATAAAAAATATAATATCTAATAATAATAATAATGATGATAATAGCGATTTTTCTTACCAAATACTACTCCCCACATAAAGTTGATGACGTTAATATTCTTAGCAAAGAAGCAGACTCCAATGCCAATTGAACTTAAGAAACCTCCGAAAATGACCACCTTGGTGAAATCCAAATATTTGAGCAAAAAATCCCGATACAGGGCCTAGAATATCAGACAAATTAAGAAAATCGACTCGATTCTTCAATCTGATATATAAATAATAACTACAATCTACACACTTAACCCTTAAAGATTTTAATTCTCTGAATAAACTACAAGTAGTTAAAATTTAATTTTTATTTTCAAATATAGTTTTGTTAGTTTTTAGTAATTCAAATATAGTTTTGTTTTTTTTTGTTACAATTTTTTACTACAGTCGACCATAGATATCATCACAGTTATGATCAATAATTTTTACTTCTTTTATTTATTTTTTATAAACGAGATTTAAGTATAAATTTTGTTATTTAGATAGCTCACTAGAATTGGAACTATAATACTATTTGATTCATATGAGAGAGAGTTCGTGATTACATACAATATACTCATTGTTTTTAACCCTTTTTATTCTTAAAAAATAATAATAATAAATAACGGAAAGTAGATGGAATAAATAACCTGCAGCAATAAACATAAGTAATAAATACTACGCAGCTGTACGCTAAAACAACATAAAATAGGAATAAAATTGCTATTTCTCGATGTAGGATATCGCCAGTAAAGTCATGTTTCATTAGAATAATATAGAGCAGCCACGTTTTAATCCAGAATTAAAAATTTTTTAATTTTTAATTAGTTAATTCGTTGTAGTTCGAAAAGACATAAATATGAGACACAACTATACTTGGGATAATCTGTTAAGAGGTTAATCATCAATCAAATAGAAATGCACAATATATGTAAAAGACGAAATTATATTGAAGTTCAAAGTGCTATTTTTAAAAAATTGTGTCTTTTTTGTTTAAAATGCAAGCAGCAACGCTATAGTTTAGAATGAAACTAATTTTTTTTTTTATTACTACTTCTTACTTTATCCAATAACAGAACCTTTAGAATTTAAGCAATTCCAACATAATTAAATAAAAAAATACAATTTATTTAACATTGAATATTTTATGACTGTTTTATTTATAATAGAAGATAATGAGAAGATTTTTGTACATCATTTTTTTATTATGTTTTCACGTTTAAATGACAATAATCATTCAAAAGTTAGTATATTTAGTGCCCGATAATATAACATTTATAAAACACCAGCTAATATCTTTATATCAATCAGATTCTAGTAAGAAATTGGACACAATCATTATTGAGTCTAATGATCTCCATTTCATTACTTTCGCTATTTTCAAAGGGTTTCTTGTTGAACATCAGTTGACCTCGCATTCCAATGATGATTACCAGGATCAGCCCGCAAGCGTATAATGAGAGAATGATATAACCATTTGGAAGATTTTTAGTGGCAACAGCTCCACATATGATTGTTTAGGGCAGAGTCCACCATCGCCATCGAATCAACTCGTATCTGAAATCAGTAACAGCTCGAATGCCACCAGTGGAGTCGAATCTGTGCACGAAATAGTGTTATGAATAAGGCGAAATATCATCCATACTAGAGATAATCAGTTAGATATAAAAAGAACCAGCTCGTATCTAAAATGCCGAACTCCACCAGTGGATATAAACAAGAGTTGTTCTGTGCACGTTGACACGAAAGAGCGTTATGAATAAGGCGAAATTATCATCTGAACAAGATATAAATGCTTCCGGTTAAGGCGAAATAGCATTTTGAACAATAGGAAAATATTATCCAAACAAGAAATTGATTCTCCATTAGGTACAAAAGAAAGCTTTATTTACATTTTAATGGTGATATGTACATACGAGCCTTAGTCAGCTATAATGTCACTGAACAATTCAAAACAAAAACTTAATCTGACGTCACCAGTAGGTGCGTCATCTATATTTACAAATTTTCACTACACACTTTACTTCTGACCTACGATTTAGGCTATTTTCCGGATATTTCTTACTACTATACTTACTACTTATTTCTTACTTAGGGAATACTTTATAAACCTAGATATCTTAATGGTTTGTGGACTACCCCAGTTAAAGGACTCTATATTAACTATTATGTCATTTTTTTCTAACATAACATACACAAAACTGCATAATCCAATTGTTACATTGGTAAAACAATTATGTTCCATTTCATTAAGCAATCATAATAAAAAATATCAATGCTTCAATAAGTTATACAACTTTTTTTCAGTATATTCAAATAAATAAATCCTGCATCTCTAGTATATTTTAAAACATAAATTTAATTCACCAACCTGCAGCGCATCTTCCTGTAAAACAAATGACAAACGGAAGAGATGCCACCTCTCTATCGACATTATAGAGAACCATGGCTTCAACGAACAGCAATCCAGCCACTCTCAACATACCATAAAGAAGGAAATGGATGACATGACATGCGACAGCTATTATCCAACTGTAACAACTATCAGTCGAATGGGTCTTCATTTTTACCTGAAATGTAAGCAAAAATTATTCGAAATCATTTTAGTAGAAGGGCATTTCATGGTGTTCTTTTCCCCCAAAAGTATTAGTCTAGTTCACGGATTTGTAGACATTGGTTCCTTGTTGAAATTCTGGCTTTGAGGTTTGGTTTAGTTTGTTGCTCTACGATAATTTCTACTTTTTTTCATTATATTGGGGTTATTTTGTGCTCACTTTAGGCTAAGGTGGAACTTACAGTTTAACGTGCCCACTAACAAACATCACGCCAACCTGAAGCCTGTTGTACCAAAGACCAGAGCGCTAGCCCATTGGCCCCCAGGCCACTTCAAATTCTAGCAGCAAAATGAATAATTCTTACTTTCCCAAGACCGGCAATATGTTGCAAGCCCATTTAAACAAAAAATTATGCAGGTTTTCTTAATTAAAAGAATGTTTCTCAAAATACCTGTTCGATAGCTCGGTCACAAAAATAAACTCAAGTAATCTTCGACACAGACACGAAGAATGACACAGACATTAATGGACTGTATAAATTAATTCCTTTATTTAGGCAGCCATCAAGCTCGAAGATGGATTGCCACACACAACCTTTCTCTTTGGTCGCCGTTGTTCAACTCATTTAGGTTTATGCAGCCATTTCTTTAGGTTTATGCAGCCATTATGCATCATCTTCTGCTCGAAGATGCACTGCTCACACAACCTTTCTCTTTGGTTGCAGAAGTTCCACTTCTTTAGTTTATGCAGACATCAAACTCGAAGATGCCCTGCCACACGACCGTTCTCTTTGGTCGTAGAAGTACAACTCTCTCTTACATTCTTTCTCTCTCTCCCGTCACCTCACCCCCTGCCAGACACCCCCACAGACAGGATGTTTTTCTGGACATAGGGCGATGACCTCTCCTATGCAGGGGAACCTGGGTTTCGACATAACATACCGCCACCCATTGATATGTTTACTAAACATTGAATAATATACAATAAATCCTTCTAACATACAAAATTAACAATTCTAAACATATAATAAGTCATTGAGAAAATGAATATATATATATATGTATAAATTGTACTAATTTTAAACAAATTACAAACATAATACCATGAATATAATCAAAGGCACTCTAAAGGGAATTACTCTGGCATAGGCAAAACACACACTTTTGATACTGGTCTCTTAAAAATTCCACTCTGGGTTTTTATATTAAGCACTCTGATTTTATTATCAACACCATAATAAATATCAATTACTCTGCCTAAAGACCATTTGTAAGTAGGTAAATTATCAACCAATAGCACTAAATCACTAATGATTACATTGTCTTTTCAAAGACCCATTTATTTTTTTTTTTTTTTGTTGCAATTCACTTAAATAGCTACGGTGCCATTTTCTTCACACTAATTGAGCTATTTTAGTTACCCTTTGCCACTCATTAAGATCATTATATTTTAAATCAATTAAATTAGGCTCTAAAATAGCTTTCATTGATCGATTAATCAATAAATGGGCTGGAGTTAAACTTCGAAGTTATCTCTATCAGTAGAAATTGGACTCAATGGTCTAGAATTCAAAATTGCTTTAGTTTGTATACATATAGTTAAAACTCTTCATAATTTAAACTAGCACCTTTTAACTACTCTTCTAAAATGAAACTTTTGAATTTCTCTGTTCGCACCTACAAAATTCTTTGCACTATCAGAGTATAATTTAGCACATTTGCCTCTACGTGCAATAAATCTTTTTAAGGCAGCTTTAAAGGATTCGGATGATAAATCAGAAACACTCTCAATATGCACTGCCTTAAACACAAAACAAACAAATAAACATACATACATTTTACACACAATACTCTTTCTTTGTTTACCAATTTTAACCAAAAATGGTCCACAGAAATCTACTCCTGAAACATTAAATGGATAATTCAAGGTAACTATCTTTTGGTAAACTACCCATTAGTTGTGTTGACACTATAGGTTTTACTTTTAACAAATAACACATTTATGCACTATTTTTCTACAATAGATTTTCCACCTATAAGCCAGAATTTCTCACGTACATGACACAAAGGAGCAGATAATCCTACATGAAATATTTTTTATATGGTAATAAGAAATTAACATCTCAGTAAATGCATGATTTTAGGCAAAATTATACGGTGTATTTTATCACAACTACATTCCGCATTACTCAAACGTCCACCTACTCTTAAGATTCCATCTAAATCTAAAAGGGATTTAAAGATTTTAATTTACTCTTCGACATAAGTTTCTTATCTTTCAATGGACTTTTGATCTCACAGGAAAACCTTTCTTGTTGAATAGATTTTTACCAGAAATATCTCAGCAATATTAATTTCTATCATGCATGAATAACTAAACAATAATAATATATATAAATTATCAATATAAATAAATTATCAATTGAATAATTTAATTTAAATGACAAACACTTGGTATTTTTAATAAATCTAAATATGTAACTTAAATACTTAAACTTTTATATAATTATTACTTAAACTCAATAAATAGTTTATGAAATTTCAGTCACTTGTTTCATAAACAATTTGTTCTCACCAACACTGGATCACTCAGTTCAGAAAAAGTTCTTGTCCTGTTTATCAAGGATCTGGATCGATTGATCAGGATATACTTTTCTCCAGCCAGGAACTCTGGTCTCACCTAATGTGGTATCACTGGAAATCAGAGGACAATCGATGAATTGTAGCAACTCTGATGAGCACGAAAGTCTTTTAATCACTTGATTTCGAATCACTGCAATAAACTACTTAGATGTCTTAAGCTTCAAGGCACATTCACAAAAGAAGAAGTTGATGAATTCTCAAAATTAAACGTTGAAGTCCATTGAAGCATATTAAACACCAACTGTAACAGATGTTATACTCTCACACGAACAGTTGAGGTTCGGCAATGGCATTTGTTGTTCAGGGCATATTCCTTACCAGCCACCTCTGTTTCTTCAACGGCCCCATAGTTGAACGGCTCCTGTAGCTTGAACTGTAGACTCCACCACCTCCAAATGATGGTTTATCATATCTACTTCCTCTATCTCCTCCATAACGGAAACCATCTCCTCTGACTCCACGATATTCTCCTCCTCCATAGTCTCCTCGTTTATCTCCACTGGAATAGCCACCATCTTTACTGCCACGGATGTCTCATCACCACGGTCTCCTCGTTTAACTCCATCACCACGGTCTCCTCGTTTAACTCCATCACCTCGGGATGGGTCCACTCTTATCTTTGAACCATTGATGGTAGCTCCATTCATGGTCTTTGAGGAACAATCAAATACTCGTAATTTCTCAGGCCAGTAAACGCCATGATGAGTTGCATGAGTAGCATCTGGTACTTTTTCCTCAATTATTTTCTCGCATGTAGAATTTTCACTATTACCTGTTAATTCCAATTTCTCAAACCCTTCTACTGGCCAAATTTTTTTCTCAATGGAAAATCAACTTTATCTGTGGATAGTCCACAATGTTCTCTACCTACATTTCCTGTGGTGCTGCACCCAGACACCACAAAGCCAAACACAGTATTCTGAAGAATAAGATTTGAATTTTCTATATATCTCTCCTCAATATCATTTTCTTTCACAGAAGTACGTGGTTGATTAGAAATCATAGGCTTTACAGGTAATGCAGGCTTAGAAGGAACTACAGGTTTTACACTGCGAGACTCAATAGATTTAGGTTTCTATTTACTTGCTTCTAATACAGATGATGTAGTTGAAGGAATATGAGAGGTTCGAGTTTGGTGGAGAGAAGTGTTGCTGTTTGAATCACTTGATTTCTTAGATTCGTTCAAGTTCTCTTTTGTACTGACTTTGTTAGAAACATCTTTTTCTGGAACATTGTCAATTTTTGCACTGTTTTGCTGTGCAAAGTTTTGACTAACTTGAATTATAAACATTGGAAAATGGTCCCTTCATCATTTTTCTTATTAGAAGTTGAAGAATCTAAACTATTGAGCCATGACTCATCTTCAGTTGAGGAAGACAAAGAGTCATCACTCACTCCTTTTATAGTAATTTGGGAAGTTTTAGGAAATTTTGCAAGTTCCAACTCTTTTTCAAGTTTGGCCAAATAAATTTTCTTTGTCTAAGTGTCCCTCTCTGAATTTTTCTTTCTCTAATTCTAATTTAATTTCATTTTCTCGTTTGTCCCTCTCAAATTTTCTTTCTTTTCCCTCCTTTCTTCTAAAACATCATCCACAAGATGCGCACTATTTCAATTTCAATCAACTCTGTTTTTCTAGCAACTGGAATGCCCATCTCTTCCGCTACCTCTTTTAGCTCATCCTTCTTTAGTTTTAAAGAAACAGACATTGTTTATTCACTTAAATTCCTAAACAATGCACACCAAAGCAACCAACCCTATTAAACTAAACACTTTAATTCAACATTATATACTAAATCAAGCTAAATGTCCAACACATTAGAATTATTAAACTTCACCTACCGAACTCATGGTAGAATGCAGCCAACGATTCGTGGAAATCCAATGGATCACTTTATCTCAATGCTCAACTAATCCGTCTCCGGGAGACTGGACCAAAATATAAACAGCTCGTTCACAAAAATAAACTCAAGTAATCTTCGACACAGACACGAAGAATGACACAGACATGAATGGACTGTATAAATTAATTCCTTTATTTAGGCAGCCATCAAGCTCGAAGATGGACTGCCACACACAACCTTTCTCTTTGGTCGCCGTTGTTCAACTCATTTAGGTTTATGCAGCCATCAAGCTCGAAGATGCACTGCTCACACAACCTTTCTCTTTGATTGCAGAAGTTCCACTCCTTTAGTTTATGCAGACATCAAACTCGAAGATGCCCTGCCACACGACCGTTCTCTTTGGTCGTAGAAGTACAACTCTCTCTTACATTCTTTCTCTCTCTCCCGTCACCTCACCCCCTGCCAGACACCCCCACAGACAGGATGTTTTTCTGGACATAGGGCGTTGACCTCCCCTATGCAGGGGGAACCTGGGTTTCGACATAACAATACCAATAACAACTTTCTTCAAGACTGTATATGTTGTAAAAATGAACATATGTTTTTTTAATGTTTTCAAGAAAAAATTATAATAATAAGATTTTCCCAGTTTTTCTGTAAGATTTTTCTAATCATTCTGCAAGAAAACCTTTTGAAAAGTAAGCATTATTTACTAAATAAATAAACTTCTTCATTGGCGCAACAGCTCCATAGTGGACCAAGGCCCTTGTCTGTCTGTATCTCTAAAACTACTAGATTATATTTATCTGCCAGTAAGCAGATAAATAAATGTTCTAGCAATTTAAATTAAACAATGTCAAAATAGTTCTGCAGACTTTTAGTGAGTTCAAAAGATAATAACAGATATTTACCTAAACAAATGGTACGAAATGACTTTAAGTTTATTTTTCAAAAATTAAGTTATTGATGTAAAATTTTCAATTGTGACTTCAATGTAACCCTGAAATATCTTTTAATATGTGCCTATAAATAATACTATAATTTAATTCCGACATCTCTAAAAAAGTAGATACTCGAAAAAATTATTGTTAAACAAACAACTTACCTCTTAACTAAAAAGAGCTGAAATGTTGAAATAAGTCTACTTGCTCAATATTTCGAATGTCAGCATGTCTCAAACCTCAGCATGTTCCAGAAACATTATACAACTACACTATTCAAAATTATAAGAAGAATTAACATAAAAAACCGTTAAGCTAAATGATTTGTATGCGTGAAAAATTTTTGAATGAGATAATTTTAAATGCATACGAATATTTAAAACATTTTATTGCATTTCCATCTACGTCGTATTTAGTAACGAAATATTTGTAACATTTTAAATAGTGAACGCATAATAATTTTATAATTTTAAAAAGTACAATTTAAATAATAATAAAAATAAAAATAATTAATAATAATAAAATAATTAATAATAATAATAAAAGTTAATTTTTATAATAATAACGTATAATTTTTATTTCTTGTGTATAATAATAAATGTTTTTAAATAGTAATAATTTTATTTAGGATATATCCTTCCAATAAATGAAGGCTAAAATATTAATTTAACTATTAATCACATAATTTCAATTTTTTGATTGCATCTTACAGAAAAAAAAATTTACACACAGAAAACTTTTATTTTAATCTAATATCATTATTCTATCATTATACCATTATTTCTTATTTTCTTATATTATTACCTCAATGGATTCGTGATTAATAAAATTTCTAAAAATAGCCTTACAAATATAAGAACTGACTGGCAGAGACACAATAAGACGACAAATTAATGTTAAATATTTAAAAATTGTATACATGAAATTTCAACAGCTAAATAATTTTTAACTTAAATGCAAAATAGTAAGTAAAAAAATAATTTTTGTAGAACTTATGGCATATAAAAATATTGCATGAATATTAAAGAATTTTGGAAATTTGAGAATTCAATAACTTATCATTATGTTCATAAAACAATACAAATTATACATTGTGATCAGGAAATTCTTTCATTATTTTAAACAGAATAAATGTCTGTCAACTACATAATTCAATAATGTTCTTTAAATGTTTACAAACATACTATTACACTAATAACATCAGAAACTTCTTTCAATAGGCTTTTAAACAGAATAAAATCTGTCAATTACATAATAATTCAATACAATATCTAGCAAATACATACCTCTTTTTACCTACTTATATTCTACGTTTTAAATGTTTTATAAAACATACAACTATACACTATTAACCGACAGAAATTCTTTCAATATTTTAAGCAGAATAAATGTTTGTGAACTACATAATTCAATACAATATCTTTAAATTACATTCTTCTTGTTAAATGTCTATTCTATGATTAGGTTTTTAAAATTTTCTTTAAATTTTATAAAACATACAATTATACACTATTAACCGTCAGATTCTTTCCATATTTTAAATAGAATAAATGTTGGTAAACTACATAATACAATATAACATCTGTAAAGTACATACTTCTTGTTAACCGTCTATTTCATGATTAGATTTTAAAATATTCTTATATATTATATTATAAAAAACATTTATTTTTTATAAAACATATAATTATACACTACTAACAGTCACAAACTTTTTTCAATATTTTACACAAGAGTAAATGTCTGTCAACATAATTTAATAATGTTTTTAAACATA
Organism: Caerostris extrusa; assembly: GCA_021605095.1. NCBI lineage: Eukaryota > Metazoa > Arthropoda > Arachnida > Araneae > Araneidae > Caerostris > Caerostris extrusa. The sequence continues at coordinate 15,486 of BPLR01010459.1, read as the reverse complement.
CAATTACACACAATTAAAAGTCAGAAACTTTTAATTTTAAAGAGTAAATGTCTGTCAACTACATAATTCAATAATGTTCTTTAAATGCTTTTTATAAAACATACAACTATACTATTAACTGTCAAAAACTTCAATGAATTTCTATAATTCAATACAATATCTGTCAACTACATAATTCAATAATATTCTTTAAATTCTTTTTATAAAACATACAGCTATACACACTATTAACCGTCAGAAACTACAATGAACTTCTGTAATTCAATACAGCATCTGTCAACTACATAATTCAATAATATTCTTTAAATGTCTTATAAAACATACAACTATACACTATTAACCGTTAAAAAACTTCAATGAATTTCTACATAATTCAATACAATATCTCTAAAATAATTTCAACAATTTACTATCTATTCTATGATTAAGTTTTTAAAATATTCTTTAAGTTATTTAAATAAATGTCATTAAAATAATTTAAAGTTTTAATTATAACCACTAACAAGATTGTTTTCTTAAATTGTTTTTATTTCATGAATATCAATCTTATCATTAAAATTATAGTACAATATATGTAAGAAAATAACCATTACTCACCCAATTTTTCTGTCTTCCTATTACAGAGAGCAACGTTTCTGGCAAAGTAGTTTTACATGACCTCTTTAAAAACGCTAGTTAAGTCTAGTGTATCTGAGCGAAGAGCAATTGACAAAAAAAAAAAGAAAAAGTTAGATTTATTTACGATATCTAAATAAGGAATCTATTCAAGGCTAGATCCCAGTATTTACACTAAAACAGATACCAAACGATAAATAAAATAAAAGTTAATGCTTCTGAGCAGGCAGTTGTGTTTTTTACAGGCTGGCAGATACAAAGTGACAATATTAGTGCTTTCGCTTAGAGTTTTCGAAGCCCACAGGCAGCGTATGCTCATGGTAACCTCAGTGCTATTTATTTATATATATTTTGCCGCATTTATTTATATATATTTTATCTATGTATGCATATAAAGAACTTAACAAAGTAGCTGATGCTTAGATTAGTTTAAAGCGCATTTGATTTAACTTTGTAGTGATCAGGGGTTCAGAATGTTCGGTCAAAAAAATTTCAGACTTCCAACTCTTGGACGTATTCCGCAATTTTATGTATTAAGATCTTTATTAATAGATTTAGAAGAATTTGTGAAATAAATTCAATCATTTTTATTGAAATAAATTCAATCTTATTTTATTCATTTTTATTGAAATAAATTCAATGATCTTTATTTAAAATTATTCAATGATTTTTAATTGAAATAATTCAATGCAGACGCAATTTATTTTTATTCAATAATTTTATATCATTCAATGATTTTTATTGAAATAAAATTCGATGAATTTATTTTTTATTTATTCAATGCAGCTTTATTTTAAATAACGTCAACGATTTTATTTTTTTATTTCATTTAATAATTTTTATTGAAATAAATGCAATGTTTTTTTCTATTTTTTTATTCAATAAATTTAATTGAAATAAATTCAATGATTTTTATTGAAATAATTCAATGCAGAGCAAAAATTATTTTGTTCAGTAATTTTTATTGAAAAAAATTCAATGATTTTTTATATAGAAAAAAAAAAATTCAGTGATTTTTTTTAAAGAAAAAAAATTCAATGATTTTTTATAGAAAAAAATTCAATGATTTTTTATTAAAATAAATGTAACGATTTTTATATTTTTATTCAATGATTTTTACTATCTATTTTTTCTTTTTTTCAGCAAATCTTTAATCTTTAAAAATGTAGCATTTGTATTCATTTAAAAGACATTCTCTTACTCTAAATTTGCTTACAAAAATACATAAATCCTATGAAAATATCAGTACCAAATTAACAGGTACCAAAGTATTACAGAATAGCCTAAGACAATCAAACTTAATTGTGCATTTTAAACGCAAAGAAGCTTGATTAGTAAAATCAAGCGAAAAGCGAAGAAATAAATCTTATTTATTTCTTAATAATTGAAATGCTTTCATAAGACCTTCTTACATTTTTGATACAAGATAGTTTTTACAAGAGGTTAGAAAAATCTCTCAATAGTTAGTTTGGTCTGCTGCTAGAGCAATAACTATCTTTTCCACTGGTTGTATTATTGAAAGATACAATTGAATTGCTTGCTTAACATTTAATTTTTAACATTAATTCCTAGAATTTTGAATAGCTGTTACTACTGTGCCCAAAAGTAACACCAATTTTTTTTTCCCAAACCTCTTTATTTATTCTTCCAAATTTATTTCATTGCCTTCAAAGTAATCCCATCCTGACACGATGCACTTATGCCAACTTTTTTTCCAATCCTCAATGCATGCTAAAAAGTCATCGGCAGGAATGGCCGATTTTAAAGCGCGCGGCGATTCACGTTGAATCTCTTCAATCGACTCAAAATGGTGTCCCCGGAGTGTCTTTTGAGTTTAGGGAATAGCCAGAAGTCGCACGGTGTGAATGCGGTGGTTGTTGAACGATATGGGTTTCATTTTTGCGAAAAAGTCACGAAGAATAAATGCAGTGTACGCTGACGCATTCAGTGTTTCCGGTAACAATCGAGATTTCACGCGTTTGAGGCACAAAATGAAATTGATCGATCCTTTTGAAATTCAAACATTATCAGCAAGATCTCTGATTGTAAATCGACGGCTTGCAAGCACCAAATCTTTAATTTTTGGACGTCAGCTTCGTCGGTTGAAGTTGATGGTCTGCCAGAGGGCTCTTCGTCTTCAACGCGTTCTCTGCCTTATTGTAACTGTTTATATCACTTCTAAACATTTCTTCCGATGTAGGAATTCTCACCGAATGCCTTCTGCAACAATCTATACGTTTCCGCAAACAAAATCGAATGCAAGTTCTTTGCTCAATGAATTCAAACATTTCAAAAATTGCCGGAATCCGTTTTAGCGTCTCACAAACCCAAACGTAACTCTAAACGGGACACTAATGAATATTTTGACGTGAAATTTCACACAGATGTCAAGGACAGTGCCAGCAATCTAAAAAAAGAAAATTGTAATTCAAAAGTCCAGGGAATTTTAAATTAAAAATTGGTCTTACTTTTTTGACACAGTAATATAAAAGAGTCAAGTGTCAAACTGTAAACCGACTCCAAACACTGACTCCTTCAAAAAATGTTCCCTCCCGATTTCAACTCCGACTCAATACGTGTAGGTAGTGACAAATGAAGGAAATGATTATAATGAATGACGGGGTGTAAAAATTAGTTTGATAAAATGATTAATGATATTCATGACTTTTTTTACAAATATTCTGATAGATTTACGCATCTGAAGGAGTTGCATTTCAATAATTACAATCACTGCTTGTATGGAAAATAAGCAATTGGCCAAGTCGGACGGATTAAAAAAGAGCGATGTCTTCGGGAAGGAAATGTCATTTGGGGGTGATTTTATTTGTAGTAAAAAATAATTTTACTTTTGATAATTAAGTTTTAGATTACTTGATATTAAAAGAAAAAATTAATTATTCACCGTTTTTTTTTTTTTTTTTTTTATCTGACTACCATTCCTAAAAAGTAATCTATTCGTCCGTTTCTCCCTGTTAAGCCGGATGTTAACCATTCCACGCAATCCATGGTCGGAATACATAGTCCTACCAATGCCGCTTACATGCAAAACATTGCATCTGAATTGAGACTTCACAACTAGTAAAGCCATTGCGTACTACAAATAAACGTAGTTGTCTACAAATAGTCGCTGTTGTCAGGGGGATTTTACCCTTTCTTACTTCTGCTATAGCGGACAAGAGAGAAGCATCTTCTCAGGCCAAGGTCTAGAATCCCATTGGTCTTTGTTCCTGGCACACAGAGCGCCAAACACATCGTGACGTCAGAACAATATGGGTTCCAAATTAAACTGCAATTCTTTTTTTAATTTTTAAAAATTGGATAAAATCGCAGAATAGGCGCCATTGGGATTTGTCGCCAAAATTGCTTTTTCGCTAAATGACGGATACATTCTAATAATATAGCTCGATTGCGTGAGCAGAATTTAAATTTAAAAGAAAAAGCAGAAATTTTTAGGAAATTTTATGTAAAAAATGAACATAAATTCCTGAAAATTTATGAAGGAAAATGTACTGACCCCATGATGCTCGAATATTATTAAACTGCGTAGGTCACGTTGGATTGTAAACCACCCAGATTAATGTTTTGTTTCATAATGACATTCGCGCAGATTTTTCTACAAAAACTCTTCCAGTCAGTCACGATATTCAGCGCACATTCAATCTCATCTGCTATATCCATAATCGAATGCAATCGAATTCAATCATATGTAATTCTCATAATATCGTACAACCTCATTATTGACTAAGAGAAACACCAATTTTTACGAATAGATCACAAATGTTTTTGCTACACCAATAAATTTCGCTTTTCATCTCCACATATGTCCATCACATCTATAATCATAACATTTCCGCAATTAGAATCAAATCAATCTTGGCAATCAAAACTTCAAATATATACCATTCAATATTTTTGAACTTACCTTGACATTTCAAATCCCTGCTGTAGCACCCTTAATTCAACTTTAAGAAATGCCTGGAATCTTTGTTCCCGAAATAAAATTCTTCAATATCAGGCATCGCTAATCGAAAGACTTCGGTCAATACACGAGGAAAGAAAACAACTGCAGCCGCATGAACTGATAACAACTGAAATGGATCGTTATTAAAACTAACGGTTTCTAATTCTTCTAGAAAATTCCAGTAATTGAATTAAACCACGTAATTAATCTTGGTCAATCAAAACCACGTAATTAATATTGACCAATCAGGTACTAGAAGATACCTTGGTTACTACATTTGGAGATTTTTGCCCACATGGCGGACAAAAAAATCGCCAAATCCCAACGACTCCTATTTAGCGGTTTGACCAAATATTGCATGAAATTGAATCTGCTAATGTTTTAACGAGTGAAATTGGCTGAACCACATAAAATGATAACGATTGAAATGAATCGTTATTAAAATTAATGGTTTCTAATTCTAGAAAATTCCATTAATTGAATTAAACCATGTCATTAATCTTGGCCAATCAAAACCGTAATTAATATTGACCAATCCAGCATTAGGAAATACCTTGGCTACCACATTTGGCAATTTCCGCCCATCTGGCGGTCAAAAACAAGTCGCCAAATCACAACGGCCCCTATTTTTGCGATTTGTCCATAAACTGCATGAAATTGAATCTGTTAACCCACTGAAGCATGGCAGCACTTTAAATTCCAAAGCATTATAGCCTTCTAACCTGGAAAGAAAATATGTTAAATTGATGCATCAAATATTTAACAAGACTTCTTTTAAAAATAAGCGTTCATGTAATGCCCCAAAAGTCAAACATTGACAAATTAAAAAAAACGATCAAAAAAATTTTTTAGTGAATTTTTAAATTGGTTAGGCATTTGGGGAAAGTACTCATGTGAAGAACTCAAAGAATTTGGTGTGTAACCTACCTGGTAAAATTGAAACTGATGCATTGGAGAATCATTTTGACATTTATGCCGCCGAGAAAGTACAACTTATCATATATCCACATATACGACAAATATTTGAAACTGAAAAAAAAAAAATGCACACTTCATCCTTTTTAAATCTTTCTATTTATTCCAAAGAATGTCTTTATTAACATTAATACTTTTTGAAGCTGATTTATGCGATGAACCTTTAAATAAATCCACGGTTTTTTTTTTTTTTTTTTTGTATCAATGTCAGAAAAAGATTTTGAAAAAGCAGATGATCTACTGCCAATTATTTCATATTTATCGGAATATTCTGTTCATTCTGTAATAAAGAAAAACAAGTATGGCAGTTACAAAAGAGTTATAGATAACGAACTTAATTTAAATGTTTTTCAATTAATTTATAGCTTTGATACAGAGGAGGAAGGGTATTATATCCATTGAGTTCGGTAAATTATTTGATTTTGTGCAATGAGGAAGATTGCACCAACAAAAAAATTTTCTTTATCTTTTTTTTTTTTTATCTTCTATTGGTGTTCACCCTAATGGGTTTAAAAGCCCATTATTTAAAGTAGTATAAAAATTTCTAAGATATGATTTTCTAAAATAACGTTTCATTTTATGTATAATTAATTCACTTAAAATCTATTTAAAAATGAGTTGCATTTTTTTTTTTTTTTTTTAGAAAAGTTTATTCTTAATATAAAATTTTTTTTTTTTTTTTTTTGACTATTCATTTAAGCATTAGAACAAATAAAATTTACTACACATACATAAAGTTCTAAATCTTTATATTCTGAAAGAAAACTTATGACTTGATTTCTTTGTCAGAGAAAGAAAAAAAAAATGGCGAAGGGAAGAAAAATTCCTTTTTTCTTCGCATTTCTCGCCTACAGTGATGGTTGTGTCGTAAGCGAAATTTCATCATTCCATGTAAGGCTTTGTATTCTAGGGTACTCTAGGGCTTCTATTTTTAGAAGATCATTGCAGCAAAAAATTGCCAATAAACCTCCATGTACTTAATTATTAAAATTTAAGAGAGAATTCAGGTGAGAATTAAAAATTTTAAGGATAAAATTAATAAAACAATAACTCAAAAAAATTTAAAAAGAGTAAACTATAATAATTAAAAAAATTGAATAAATATAAGAAAAATAAGCAAATATTTAGAGGTTCGTGCATTATGCCACCAAAATATTTAAATGTGATAAAAATAACAAGCAAAGAAAAAAAAAAAATGTGGTTTACTAGAAAAGAAAAATAAATTAAACGATTCTGCCAGTTAATGAAAAGAGAGTTAAATGGCATCACACGTTTCGTTTGTCGCTCTACGCCTGTCATTCGGACTAATGCGTTATTGGCAAAAATTCTTATTTCCACTTACATAATCCACTTTAATCATAAGTTTTATTTCGTAAAAAAAAATCATTTTTTTTTTTTACTATCTATTTTTAGTTAGATCGTTAATAATAGTAAAGAAATTTTTGATCGAATATCGGATTCTTTGTGATTAGAGTTAATGTAACGAATTACGTTGTTGTTTTGTCCCTCATGGAAGGAGGGGTGCAGCCATTGTTCTGATGGAGCACCAGTAGGTAGAAGTCCGATTTGGGCTACGTGACGCCCTTACATTCATAGGAGACCAGGACCTACGGCTTAAAGTGGATTCCGAACCCCAACAAACATCCATGGCACCGCGGGGACTCGAACCCTGTGGCACCACGCGCTAGACACTCGTCCATTAGGCCCCAACGAATTACGTCATTCTTAAGATTTAATGCAACTAATAAAGTTCGTTATCAGAAGCTTGTAGCAATTTGTACAAAGGAAAAGTATACCCGAATAATGAATATAATAATAATCCGAATACAAAATTCACACAATAATGACCCTAATATAAAAATCAAACAAAATGTTTTGTTTTGACGCAAGTTTTCTTTTTATCATTATTCTTTAGAAAATGTGAAAGTATTTAATTAATCTCGACGAAATTTTCAGATGACCAGAATCATAAATCTTTAAAAGAATTTATTATAACTCTTATGTATCGTAATTTTTAAAATTTATTTTTATATTTAATTTAGAATTATTTCCGCATGATATAATACAAGAATCGCATCTACATGAAAAACAGTTCATTCTATTATTATTAGTAAATGCATTCTATTAGTATTACTATTCACAAATAATAGATAAGTTTTCGTAATGTGTAGAAGATTACAAATTACGACAAGAATCAGAAATAAATAATTTCAGGAGATGTTAGAGGATTATAAATGGCGATTTTTAGAAATGGCATTTAATTAATTATTATTAAAAACCAATTAAATAAATATAAGTATTTAACTAATAAGGCATAGATTTAACTAAAAAGTGTTAACTTACTTTGACGATGAAAAATACGATGAGAATACGGCGTAAAATTCATTTGGTTCTAAAACAAGGTTTGACGATTCGCTTACATAAGAGCTTTAAGACCTTCGAATTTATCGGTATCGTTTTCGAGGACATAGTTTTTCATTTCCTTGATCATTTTTTTTTTTTTTTTTTTTTTTTTTGTTCTTCCATTTCCAACGTTTCTTATTGGTTTATTTATTTAAATTTCTTTCATAGACTATTCTTAATGGTTTATTTAAATTTCTTCCGTGTTCTAATAATTATATAAATAAATAATATAAAATTGTTCTAAAAAAATCGTCCGGTGAAAGCAAAGGCAATTTTATTTCAAAGTGAAAATGAGATTTTTCATGAAAAGAAAATCGTTTGGAATTCTACAGTTTTTTTTTTTTTTTTTTTTTTTAATTTCATTTTTCAATTCCTTCTATTACCTCACACTCTCACTATATATATCTTGTTCAAGTTTTCAATCGTTCATAAAATACTTTTTATTCGCCCACTCAAGTTCAAATACATTTTTTTTTTTAACCTGCAATGGATGAACTGGATGTTAATACAGTTTTTTTTTAATAATAATTCCTTAATTAAATTTAATTCATTAATTTTAGTTTTTTTTTAGATTTAAGTTGCCTATATCTACCAATAGATGGCACCATATAAACATAAAAAAAAAGAATGAAAATTATTTCTAAAGGACTTTCTGCAATATAATAAAAAAAAAAAAAAAAAAAAATTTTTAATTTTATATTACTTGTTTTTTTTTTTTACCCATAAAATTATGGATATCGTTTTCGAGGACATAGTTTTTCATTTCCTTGATCATTTTTTTTTTTGTTCCATTTTCAATGTTTCTTATTGGGTTATTTATTTAAATTTCTTTCTTGAACTATTCTTATTGATTTATTTAAATTTCTTTCATGTTCTAATAATTATATAATTAAATAACGAAAAATTGTTCTAAAAAAATCGTCTGGTGAAAGCAAAGGAATATTTCAAAGGGAAAATGAGAATTTTCAACAAAAGAAAATCATTTGGAATTCTATATTTATTTTTTTTTTTTAAGATTGGTGCTATGCATTTTGTTCTTATATTTATTCTAAATCTTATAGATAACCTGTATGTATGCCATCTTATTTTATCTGATATTTATCCGATTATTTTAACTATCCTGTTTATAACTAATCCTGTTTATAACTATCCTGTTTATAATTACCGATTGAATAAGCAATGAATATAATCACTCTTTTGCAGAATTCAATGGCATAAAATATTTTTCAAACAATATTATCAGCCAGCGTAAGCATGAATAATATTTTTACAGAATTATCGTTCAATTATACGAGTTCACCAATGACTTATATCCAGGACAAGACGTATAAAAACTGATCAAAATTGTTTTACCCATAGAATTGTTCCACAAAATGATGAATAGATCCTGTAGAAACTATAGAGGTTATTTTTTTGTCTTTTCTTTTTTTTTTTCTTTCTTTTTTTTTCCTTCTATTAGCTCACAATCTTGTTCAAATTTTCAATCGTTCATAAAATACTTTTTTTTTATTCATCCACTCAAGCTTAAATACAATTTTTTTTTTATATTGTAGTGGATGACATTTGGTGTTAATACAGTTTTTTCAAAAATTAATTAATTCATTAAATTTAATCAATTAGTTTTAGTTTTTTTTTTAGATTTAAGTTGCCTATATCTACTAATAGATGGCGCCATATAAACTTAAAAAAATTATTTATAAAGGGCTTTCTGTAAAATAGTGAAAAAGTAGGAATTGACTTTTTTATTTTGAAATTTTTTTTTTTTTATATTATTATAAACTATACTTTTTTTTATATTACTTGCAACTTTTTCAAAACTATATCAGATAGCATTTCGTAAAGGAAGTTCAACGTTGTCTTAAAGGGAAAACTTTGTTGTATATTACTATAATAGGATAACCATAAAGTTGTATAGGCTATTGCTCACGATTGTTAAATTAAAGAGCCATTGAAGGTTTAATGGATGTTTGATTTTTTTAATTAATGAAATCTCCAATTTTCAAGGATTTTGATTTCTTGAAATTTGCTGTTAAGGGCAATGTCATTTCATACGGGATTTGGCTCATACAGTCATAATTGAACGTCATTGTTTTATTTTTATTTTTTTTAAAATCAACAATATCAGTTAGCAAAACGCTACGCTCCTTTTTTACTCTTTTTCTATTTTTCTACTTTATTTGTCATTTTATTCTATTTTTTTACTGTCACATTGTGGTGTTACAAAATTGAAATTTGACATGACATTCTATAATAGCACACATCTGAATCGACACCTGGAATAAATTTTAAAATTTTTGTTTAAGATTTACTAAATGCAGACTTGTTAAAATCTTCTGCTGTTTTCCTGCGGGACAAATGATGCCTCGATAGCAACTATTAATACTAATATCGGGGCTTGATGGCCAAGTGACTAGCTCTCTAGAGCTTGGTACGACAGATCTCGAGGTTCGAGTCCCGGAGGTGCCATGGATGTTTGTAGTGGTTTGGAATCCACGTTAAACCGTAGGTCTCGGTCTAATATAACTGTAGAGTGTTGGACATACTGTTGACAGTCATACCCGTAAAAATAAAACACCCCTTGCCTCGAAATCTGGCAGCAGGCAGACAGCCTGGGCCCATCAAGGGGTTGTCGGTTTGCCGCTCTATGGTAATTTTTTTTTTTTTTTGCACACTGTATGCTAATTATATCAGGACCTATTACAGTTTAACATGGATTAAAAGTGGATTCCGAACCACTACATACATCCATGACACCGTCGGGACTCGAACCCGAAACTAATAAGAATCTCGTATTTCAAAGAAAAAAGAAACCTTCTTTGTTAAAATGACTGTATTGTGAAATTGTCATCAATATAATCATTATTTTACTTTTTGATTTATTTAATGAAAGATGAAATAAGAAATATAAAGATATGTAGTTACAAAACTACTTTTGCTTTGTAAAAAATATAAATGAATTGCGCATTTTGTTTTATTTAACAATTTTTTTATCCTAAAATGTACAAGGAACTTTAGCTTTTTTATTACAACATGGATGATAAAAACATGCAAATAATAAAGGCCAAAAGCGAATCTCTTTCAAAATCCCAGAATACAACAACACTAAAATATATCATATCTTTACTGTGCTTTATCAAGAAGATCATAAAAAGATAATGTAAAAAAGAGACGATGGCACAGAAATTGTTTGCCAATTGCATTCAAGGTCACTCAAAATCATAGTAACTCTCACTCCATTCATATTTTTTTTTATATTTTATGAAGTTGGGAAGCATTATTAAAACGCATGAGTAAGTACTATTTTAATATTGAAATAATAATTTTTTTTTTTTTTTTTTGCCTAGCTGCATTACAAGCATTAAAAGTAATTACAAAATTAAAATACACTTAATTTTTTATGTTTCTGAACATACTAATGTGCCCAGAAAGTAAGACCAATTATTTTGTTTTCAAAAACTCTTTATTTATTCTTCCCAATTTATTTCATAGTCTTCAAAGTAATTCCCTCCGAACACAATGCACTTATGCCAACTTTTTTCCAATTCTCAATGCATGCTAAAAAGTCATCGGCAAGGATGGTCTGCCAAGCGCGCGGCGATTCACGTTGAATCTCTTCAATCGACTCAAAACGGTGTCCTACGGAGCGGTCTTTTGAGTTTAGGGAATAGCCAGATGTCGCACGGTGTGAATACAGTGCACGGTGGTTGTGGAACGATATGGGTTTTATTTGTGGCGAAAAATCACGAAGAATCCATGCAGTGTGAGCTGGCGCATTCAGCGTTTTCTGGTACCAATCGAGATTTGACGCGTTTGAGGCCCAAAAGGGAATTGCCCAATCCTTTTGAAATTCCAACAACAGCAGCAAGGTCTCTAATTGTAAATCTCCGGTTTGCAAGCACCAAATCTTTAATTTTTTTGGGCTTGAGTTTCGTCGGTTGAAGGTGGATGGTCGACCAGAGGGCTCTTCGTCTTCAACGCGTTCTCTGCCTTCTTTGCACTGTTTATACCACTTCTAAAGATTTCTTTCCGATATAGGAATGCTCACCGAATGCCTTCTGCAACATTCTATTCGTTTCCGCAAACAAAAATTGAATCAAGCTCTTTGCTCAATGAATTCAGATATTTCAAAAATCGCCGGAATTAATTTTAGCGTCTCATAAAGCCAAGCGTTACTCAAACACTAATGAATATTTTGACGTCACATTTCACACAGATGTCAAGGACAGTGCCAGCAACCTAAAAAAGAAAAAAAAATCGAAATTATATAAGACCCGGGAATTTTAAATTGAAAATCGGTCTTACTTTTTGGACACAGTAGTGATACTTCAAATAATATATTATTAGATTAAGATGTTCGATTATAAACTCTCGAAATTTGAATTTGATTTTTAATGGAATTTTTAAGTTATTGTTGCTGTAAACATGTTGAATTTAACGCATAACTAAGAATTCTGACTATGAAAAATATTGTTAATTTCATTTAATATAATTGCTTTTATAGCTCATCGACTTACATCGATTAATTTCATCGACTTACAACATGAATGAGATATATTCCTCCTCTTTTTATTGTAAACTTTGTTTGTTTAGTAATTAAAATCTGTAATTATCAAAACTAAATTTAGTAATGATACACAAAAAATGTGAAAAAACAATTTTTTATTTACAAAATACCTTTTAACAGTACTTTCAATCGCTTTAGAACAATATGACATCAATGTGATAACTTAGAAACGTTATCTTCGCTAGCTATAATAACATGTTCCCGTTAATTGAATCCAAATAATGGAAAATTATCAGGGCAATATAAATAGAGTTAGTTTTTTTGCATGTATATATTGGGTATCAAATTTAATTCATTTAACAAATGCTACTTCTTATTCTTAATCACCTGTCATAATTTAAAAACAAATATTTTTTTTAAAACTTAACAATTTTTACATTTTTAACTATGTTCCATTTCATTAGAACCCAGTACATTTCAATAAGGACAGTGAAATCCAAGCTAAGGTAACTATACTGTGATCGAACATTTAAAATCAAAATTTGTACAGCAATTGAAGTTGTAGTACTACAGTATAATAAATACAATTTCATATTTATTACTGAAGTACGCATACAAACCAGTCAAAAGTGAAACAATTAAGATAATTATTATTAATAAAACTGCTGTAGTTACTTTTCGGAATCCAAAACTTTTTGGACCACAAGATGCGATTTTATGTTTTGTAAATGAACTGTTTATATTATAAAAAAAGGAAGTCAAGTCAAATTCAAAGGCCAGATTTTGATAATTATCAAGGAACGATTTTGTTTCATCTTTTGCTTCGGCAAGCTGCAATTTTTGGCATGAACAAAAATAATACGCAACAGGAAATTGATATCGCGCACATAAGGTAAAACATGTAACTGTAAGAACCAATCCCGTCTCTGAAGAAACCTGCAACGAAAAAAAAATAATAATTAAGAATACATTTATTAACAAACTTGGTAAAAACATTACAGATTTCATACTTGCAGTTCAGATCACATGCTGAGAAAGTTATGAAAATATAATAATAACCGATTTGTCACTAAAATCATTACAATAATGTTATTTTTTAAGTTATCAAAAGTTCAATGATAAAGAATTTTACGAATCTATTAGATTCGACAAGAAATAATTATTATTTAATTATCATTTTTTTCAGGTACTTTATTGATTCAAACTTTTTACAAAATAAATACAAAACTTAAACAGAGATCGCAATTGATATAAAATAAATTTTAAAAATATTCTTCATGAAATTTACAAATCTATTTTAAAGTAAATAAAATTTTTGCAAATAAAATGCTTATTAATAATAATTTAATTTAAGCATTTAGCATCTATAGTAAATAGACTTAAATTGTTAAGCATTTAGCCCAACAGGGATGCAATATATGCATACAGTCAAACCTGTATTTCTGCGAGGTTAAGAACCGAGTAAAAGAAATCGCATAAAAATATCTTGAAACTTCATAAGTAGCTATAAAATGTATTGTGTGCAATACATTTAAAAAAAATTAACTTAAAAAATGCAGTAAATAGAAATGCATAAATCAAACATGATTGTAAATCAAAACCTCACGATGTAGGACTACCTAGTATCTAATAAATTCGTAGGAAATGTAATGATATAATATCAGGTGGGCCATCTAGAAAACATTTTTTAATGTGACATGTAAATCAAAACATGTAAAGAAAACATGTAAATCAAAACCTCACCATGTAGGACTACCTAGTATGTAATAATATTCGTAGGAAATGTAATGATATAATATCAGGTGGGTCATCTGTTGAAATTTTTTAATGTGACATGTAAATCAAAACATGTAAAGAAAACATGTAAATCAAAACCTCACCATGTAGGACTACCTAGTATCTAATAATATTCGTAGGAAATGTAATGATATAATATCAGGGTGGGTCATCTGTTGAAATTTTTAATGTGATGTAAATCAAAACATGTAAAGAAAACATGTAAATCAAAACCTCACGATGTAGGACTACCTAGTATCTAATAATATTCGTAGGAAATGTAATGATATAATATCAGGTGGGCCATCTGTTGAAATTTTTAATGTGACATGTAAATCAAAACATGTAAAAAGAAAACATGTAAATCAAAACCTCACCATGTAGCACGACCTAGTATGTAATATTCGTAGGAAATGTAATGATATAATATCAGGGGTGGGCCATCTGTTAAAATTTTTTAATGTGACATGTAAATCAAAGCATGTAAAGAAAACATGTAAATCAAAACCTCACCATGTAGCACTACCTAGTATCTAATAATATTCGTAGGAAATGTAATGATATATCAGGTGGGCCATCATCTTTGAAATTTTAATGTGACATGTAAAAACAAAACATGTAAAGAAAACATGTAAATCAAAACCTCACCATGTAGGACTGCCTAGTATGTAATAATATTCGTAGAAATGTAATGATATAATATCAGGTGGGTCATCTGTTGAAATTTTTTTAATGTGACATGTAAATCAAAAACATGTAAAGAAAACATGTAAATCAAAACCTCACGATGTAGCACTACCTAGCATTTAATAATATTCGTAGGAAATGTAATGATATAATATCAGGTGGGCCATCTGTTGAAATTTTTTAATGTGACATGTAAATCAAAACATGTAAAGAAAACATGTAAATCAAAACCTCACGATGTAGCACTACCTAGCATCTAATAATATTCGTAGGAAATGTAATGATATAATATCAGGTGGGCCATCTGTTGAAATTTTTAATGTGACATGTAAATCAAAACATGTAAAGAAAACATGTAAATCAAAACCTCACGATGTAGCACTACCTAGCATCTAATTAATATATTCGTAGGAAATGTAAACTGATATAATATCAGGTGGGCCATCTGTTGAAATTTTTTAAATGTGACATGTAAATCAAAAACACATGTAAAGAAAACACGTAAATCAAAACCTCACGATGTAGCACTACCTAGCATTTAATAATATTCGTAGGAAATGTAATG
>BPLR01010458.1:0-16850 GCA_021605095.1 Caerostris extrusa | reverse complement strand
AATATCAAAATCAGAGTTATGAGCATAAGCAGCTAATTGTCTACCAGTATTATTTCTATTATAACAACCCCACTGAGTGTGTCTAGCATTAAAATCCCCAGCCAAAATGGTGCTACTACTATAGGAAAAAGAACATTTAGATCATGAATGAAATTAGAGGAAGCAACATTATTTGGAACATAAACAGATGCAATTGTCAAAGATGGAAAAATTTGAAATTGAGAGATACAACAGTAGTTTTAATTGCATGGAGAATTGGAGGCGGAACATGAGCGTGTGGAATACTATTCTTTATTAAAATACCTGTGCCACCAGAGACACAGGACTCTGTGGTCCGTCATTGCGATAGAAAATGTAACCAGAAAAATTAGGAGAATGATCAGATTTTAAAAGCGTTTCCTGTAGTAGTACAATGTCTGGGTTATAGTTATTAGAAAAACATCAAATTCAAAAAGTTTATTTTTTTTTAAACTACAAGCATTCCAGTAGCAAATGCAAAGCCCAGTAGCCGATTGAATCATTACGAAGTATTTGGAAAAAGAATTGGACGCCAGGCTATTAACAAATGCCTGGAGTTTATCTACTTTAGTTTGAGCAGTACTTACTTTTGGATAAGGGCCATCAAGACCCTCAGATTAGTAAATATAGAGAGAAATTCTCGCATCAGATAGCTAGCTTTTTGAAAAATTTGGATATCATCAACACTTATTAATGGATTCAATCGGGTTTGAGGTTTGAAGATTTGATTTTGAAGAAGATTATAACCAGGGATATTATAGCAGTTTGTGGATAAAATTTTTTGAAGTGCTGCAGCAAAACTTAAATTAGCAGAAACCTGTCTGGTAGGGTAATTTTTGGACGAGTTGCTTGTCTATTGGAATTTACATTTATTTTTGGGAATTTTTTGCAGCCCCTCCATGCTGCAAGATGCCCTTTTCCCCCACAGTTAATGCAGGTAGGTACTTCAATCTTTTCTTTGATGTTACATTCTTTATGTGAATGTTCAAGGCCACATTTTAAGCAACGGGCTTTTTAAAACCACAATTAATTGAGTTGTGATGAAAAAGTTGCATTTAAAGCACTGTAATGCTATGGGTCTTTTATTGTATTTTCAATAATAACCGTAAGGTAAAAAGAAAGGCTATTGAGTTTAAATATCTCATTATTTTTCTCATTTTTGGTGAGTGTTATTTGAAAAATTGGCAAGGGTTGTTTAGTTTTGGTTTTTAATTAGTTGCACAACTTTTTCCGCCACAAAATCCTTTTTTCAGTGAGAGCAGCTTTGATTTCCTCCTCAGGAGTATTTTGGGTAATCCCTTGATTACTACTTTCAGTGGTCTTTGATTTTTTTTTGGGGTAATTACAAAATATTCAATATTATTGTTTCTTAAATAACTAGCTATTTCTCGATGTTGGTTTTCGCTTGAGGGGAACATTTTTAACATTTCACCAGCTAATTTGATAGGGACTTTGCCCTCAAAAGCTTCATCAAATTTTTTAAAGTTAAGTTAAATTTTCCATAGACTTAACCATAATAGGTGGCATTTTTAATAGTGGTAACATTAATATCCAGAATTTTCATCAACATCATTTACATCACTCAAATTTTGAAATTTATTTTTCAATTTTAAATTATTATCATTACCATTGGCATTATAAGAAGTTTTAGCTGTTAATTTTTTGTTAGGATATTGAAATCCATCAATACTAAGATTATTAGAAGTTAAGTGATTAGAATTACGTTTTTGGTTTGACGCTGTTATTTATAGCATGTTTAGGGCAATTAATCAAAGAGCATGAGGCAAGGCTACCTAATTTTTTTTTTTGTTGAGTCAGCATGTCAGTCAGGTACTGTCGCATCTGGTAATGTCCTTGGGCAACATCTTTAGCTGTTCCATTCCAGTCGTGGGCAACGGCCAGTTGAGTTTCCAGCATTTTTATATCAGCTTGAGTCGTAGTAATTTCTTGACATTTGTTTTTTCTTCAATATGTTCTCATTCGAACTCTGCAAGGGTACTTCCAACGGGACCTGAAAAAGTCCGTTCCCCTCGGCGCCTTCTAATTCCATCTCCCGCCATTGAACGGAGCAAACAAAAAATACGTCTACTCACGTCAAAACGTCTAAGTTCACAATTTTAACAATTTTGAGCAAAATCTTTTCAAAATACGTTTCTTCACCAGTGAAATAGGATATTCAAAAACCCTATATCTAGCATTCAATCATTTAGCAGTAAATACACACTGCCAGTCCGGATCACGATTTTCTAAAAAGCGAACCACTCAGACTCACCAAATCCCTACACCAAAACTAATGACCTTTTACACACATTCTTTAAAGATGCAGAAAATATTCCACCTCAGGTTACATCTATGGCAAAAACTTGAATATGCAACATTTGAAAATAATATCACATTCAAAGCTTTTTTTATCTAAAATTCTTGATTGCAAAAAAATCTGACTTTATTTCTCCAATCTCTTAAACGCTTTGATATTTATTAGCTGCAATTCTCTCGGCACTCAGGGGATACTATAAATCCCCTGTTTTTGTTCGCGCCACTTTCCTTACTGAGCGGAAAATAGATCTCACATCCTTTAGTGACGTATAAATAGGAAAACGAACTGTTCCCATATATAGTGATTAGGATTATAGTCCTTTTAAGTTGCTTCGCATCCCCATATATTCCTTCGATTCAAGATCAAGAACCGCAATTCCACTTATGTTAAAAAACGACCGCGATCAATATTTAATCAAGATTTTCACTCGTTTCAATCGCGAAACGCTTTCACTTCGATTCAGGTTAATTTTTCTTTTACACAATTTTTTTCTCCGTGTGGGTATTTTTTATTCACTCATTTTTTACCAATGTATCATATCGCCCGCTTTACGTTCTTCCCGCCAACCTTTGACGAGCGCTTTGACAACTAGCCTAGCATAAACAACCTACTTTGTAACATGTGTTGTAGACTCTGCCCTCTCTTTCCTTTCTACTTTTTTAGGAATGGTACAGTATTGGCTACAACTTAAAATTCTTCCAAATATTTAATAAATTAAAATATTTACTTAAACTATTATTTTTGCATTTTTAAATTTAATAAAAAATTTTAAATACTAACAGTAATTTCTCTCCTTCTTTTACACAGAGCATGTGCTCTTTTAATGTTTTTCAAATCAATAGCTTAAATATGTAAAAATTAACAATTAAGAACTCAAAATTATACGGAGGTACAGGGTAATCCCTAAGTACTCCAATCAAAACTAGCCTCTACTCTATTTTCATTCGTGTTCGTAATTTTAATTACATTTGTAGGATATAATTTTATGTTAAGTGTCTCATAAAAACTTTCGCTCACATGTTTTTCACAAAGAAAAATTATAAATTTGCATTCATTGTAATCTAAAAAGAACTACATCTTATTCTAAATTTTACAGTATAGATTATTAAATCTAAAACTTTTAACGTTTTGTTAACGTTAACTTTCATTATATCATAATATATGCAAAGGATGATTATTTTAAAATAAAAGGCTGAATCCTATGATAAATTTTTTGCTGCTTAGAAATCTTTTCCTCATATGTTTTTTGAGAAACAGATCAAAATGCATATTTTAAAAATTTGATTTGTATAAAATTTCCTTTATTTCCAATTCATTCAAATAAGTATATTAGTGATGATTTTTCATAGTTTCATTTCTAAAATACATTCTTTACTCATTTTTCTTTTGTTTATTTACATTGTTCATTGTAGAATATATTACTGTATTTGTATTTTTCTCATTATCCTTAGTACTCAATTAATCATAGATTAGGGTGCAATATTCTTGTTATTTTATATAACTCATAAAACATCACTTTCAGTAGTCTTAAGATCATTGTTTTTTTTTTTTTTTTTCTTCTGTTAAATGGAAATCAGCAAAAACATAGCATTGCACTTCAGTCAGAGAATTAAAAATACAAAATATTTAATGAAAATGGCCACTAACTTTTATTTTCTAAAACAGTTAAAATTATTGGAGATCAAGAATTATCACTTTGAAAACATGCAATGCCATTTCTCAAGTATAAAAAGATTTGATGCTCATAAAATGAGAAAGAGATCTGCCAAAAATAAATTCTGACATCAAATAACATCGTACTCTCTTTATAATCTTCATCCCACAAAGGAAATGGCATTAATGAAAAAAACATCTATCTTACTTAAAAATCGGATTTTTACCTCAATTAAGAAAACTCATTTTCTAGGATAAATCAGTACACCCAGATCAGCTGTTCTTAAGATAAATAAATAATACTTTGCATCCGATTCCTTATTTCAAATTCTCCATTTATATTTTTCTTATCTTTTATAAAAATTTAATAATTTTCAAATTTAAAATGAGTTAGCTGTGATCAGTAGTTGATTAAAAATTGGTAAAATGGTTTTAAACATAATTAAAAATCCTTTGGTTATTACTTTTTCAGTTATTTAAAATATTGTTTTATGCATTTCATAATAATCTAACATGTCTAAACACATATGTGTATAGAAATAAATATTGTGTATAAAAAATAACCGTTTTAAAGTGTATAAAAAACTTGTTACTTCTGCTAATAACTTATTTAATCTTAACATTAATCTTTCTTTATGTACAATGTTAGTGATTAGAATCTGTAATAATATTGCTCAATGATGAAAAAATAATATCTCATGTTTGAATATCTTGTATAAAATGTTTTGATTTGTTAACTTTAGGTGTCTTTCATGTATTTAAAAATTCTTGTATCATTTGTTAATACTTAATATTCTCTTGAAACTCTTGACTTCTACTAGATCCTTACATTTTTATGAAGTGGAACTAATAGCGATAAAATCTAACTTTTAGCATAAATTTGTAAATAATAACATGAATTTCAAAATTCAAAAAAAAAAAAAAACAAAAAAATTAGTTGCTTAGGTACTGAAATTAAAAAGGAAATGTATGCTTTGTTTTCTGAATCAATTCACATTTTTTTAAAAAATATATTATTTATATACTTTGAAATTGAGGACTTACGTTGACGAAGATTTATGATGTAGCAAACTCATAAATAACATTTCATTTGGTAAGCAAGGTAAATTATATTATATTTATTATAAATATTTTTGAAATTTAATTGATTCCGGAGATCAAATTGATTTCCTGAATTTTTCGACTTGTGTTCATATTTATATTTCGATGACTTTTATTGAAAGGTAAAAAAGAAAAATTTTCAGTAAGAATTTGATCTTGATTATAAATTTCAATTTTTAATTTACATTCTTTTTTTCCAACAAAACCAAAATAGAGATATTTACTTTCCTTTCTGGATGGATCATATCTGGGTTATATCAATATTAAAATAATGAACAAAAGAAATTAGCATCCCAATTTTGTAAATTAATTTATTCACCCATACATAAAAAGGAGGAGAAAGAAATGCACATACAGATTATATACATATTCAGAAGTATTTTTAAAATTATACAATATTTGTAAACAATATATGTGCAATTTCTTTTCTTTTTTTCAAATTTATAAATAGAAAAAGCCAGAGATTATATATATGAGGTAAATTAATTATTTACAT
Organism: Caerostris extrusa; assembly: GCA_021605095.1. NCBI lineage: Eukaryota > Metazoa > Arthropoda > Arachnida > Araneae > Araneidae > Caerostris > Caerostris extrusa. The sequence goes on along the minus strand of BPLR01010458.1, from coordinate 11,265 downwards.
TTTGTTAAACTTTTTACAATTTTTCTTGACTGAGCTTCCAATATTGATGAAGGATGATGTATTTTCAGTGATCTTGGAAAGTGTGAGTTAATAAACTCAAATAATAAATATTCAAAATAAAAAACAACAATATAAAATTCCCTCCATTTTTTTTCTTTTCAAAAATTTGGTTCTGGAAATTTGTTTTTAAATTTTATTGTCCACATGGCAAATACACAATATTTTTTTAGTTATAAACAATTGACCAGGAATCTAGAAAAATGTTTTTTTATTCAATACATCTTACCAGATTTTCAATTTTCCAGAAAGTAAAGTAACACAAACTGTGTAATGAATTCATTTCTTTTCAGTTTTCTATATGGTGTGTTGTGTAATATAAAGTATAAAATAAAACTTACAAATACAGGAAGAGGAACAAGCTGTACGTGAAAACAGAAATATATATATATATATATATTTAAAATAATTAAATAGGAATCTCAGGAAAATTTGTGTAGTTTTTATTTCTGCCTGTTTCTAGTATTTCTGTAAATTTTTGTACAACTGATGCTATTTTTATAGCTTTGTTGTACAAAATGATTTTTGTTTTAGAAAAATCTTTTGTTCATTTATTCTTGCTTTTCTCATGTTTTACATTTACATTTTCTATAGCCTTATCCTATATATATATAAAATCTAAATAATTAATATATATGTAAGACAAAAGCTAAAAAATAATCTAAATGTTAAAAGAAATAGAGAATTAATTTTCCTCTGTGCTAAAAAGGTCACTTTCAGAAAAGCAATGTTAACAGCTTGTGAAACAGCTGGGAGGAATTGTTTTTGTGTATCATTCTTTCAAGGAACAAAAGCTGGTTTTTTATTTGAGGCATGTGGGGCACAAAAGAAAGGGATAAAGTAAACATTCCCATCACAGCAAGCCAATTAACAAGATTAGTTCACAAATACAGAAACAAATAAATTAAAAAAATTTCTATAATGTTATTTTATGTGCATAATCAATATGATCTACTTCTAAGTGCAACATTCTTTATTTCATAAAGAATATGATTATTGGTATGAGTAAATCTTCCTGTGTAACTATCTGTTAACATCAAATACACAAGTGATAGCATAATGAGGGAGATTTTTACTCCTTGTTTACATATATAATCAAGGAAAGATAAGTACTAGAGATATGAAACAAACATGTTTCACAAATATAATTGCATTGACTCCACTACTAAGATTTATGAAAAATGTTGACATAAATATTATAAATTTCATAGAAAATCAACCATTTAATTATGCTCTTTTAAAAAATGTGGTGCAATAATGGGCATTTCAAAAACGCCAGCTTGCTTGAGTAAATATTATTATTATTATTATTATTTATTTATTTATTTTTTTTTTTTTTTTTTGATGAGCTGTTTGAGAGAAAATGTTGACAGTATATTCCTTTAAAAAATTTTCAGAGAATCAAATCTTCAATTAGAATTTCATTTGAAGTTCATTGCATTTTATAAATATGTTGAATCACTATTGCTTCAAAAGTAGTCGAAAACATGAGATTAAAAACCAAGAGTTTGAAAAACCTTTTTGAAAATTCAACTTCAACATAATTCAAACATTGAGTTCAAATTATCACTTTTTTTAAAATGCCAGTAAACAATTAATGCCACTTAAAAAAAAAAAAAATCATTGGAATGAAACTTTTTGAGTTCCATATGTAAAATAAGAATAATGAGTTTAGATTCTGTTAACAAATGATAAATAAATTAGCTATCTAAATTGGGCATGCCAGAAGTAACTTTTAAAAAATTTTCAAATGGTGATGCATATAAAAGTTTAATTTCAGTCAACTTTAAGTGAATTTTAATGTGGTTCACCAAAGCTTGCTTTCCGATGAATTCTTTATAGCAAATATCACACTGAAAAGGACTACTTTAGTGTGACTCCTGGTGATAACAATAAAGTAAAACATCATTGAATTCCTTTCCACAACATTTCCAAATCTTCTGTTTCGGTTTCTTCTGTTTTTTCAAGTTTGAAATCTTCTCAACAATTTTCTTTTTGTTTTGACAGGCTTCAGCTAACAAACTTTAGCAGCTTCAGGTTTTTGATTTGCCTTTTCTTCATTCAGCTGTTCTTCTAAATTTGTAGATGTAAAATACAAATTGAAGTCACTTGAAAGGCCTTGAAGATCACTTTTACTCACTTCTAGAGGTACAGTTACAAGGATTCCACCACAAGATCCATCATCCAAAATATATGGTGTAACTTTTATTATAGGCCCTGGAAGAGATTTCTCATTTTCAAAATAATCAATATGATCTACTTCTAAGTGCAACATTCTTTATTTCATAAAGAATATGATTATTGGTATGAGTAAATCTTTCCTGTGTAACTATCTGCTAACATCAAATACACAAGTGATAGCATAATGGGGAGAATTTTACTCCTTGTTTACATATATAATCAAGGAAAGATAAGTACTAGTACACCGCTTCATGCCTCTGTGTGAAGGAGCCTTTAGTTATTAAATTATTGTACTGATTTATTATATTATACTTTTTTACTCTGTTTCTGACATTGAAATAAGAAAATTACAAAATCTGGGCGATTTCGCTGTTTGTTGAATCTTTATTAGAAAAAACAAATTGTATTAACAAAACATTTTAAAATTCTTTGGCTCTGTTCTTCCAAAAACAATACTGGATATCTCAACTGTTGTGTTCAATCATATATTCTTAATACCTTAAGGTGTTGCGACTGACAATGATATAGACATTTTTTTAAGTCAACAGACTTGTTCCAATTCCGGACATCATTCAGAACTAAAATGTGTAAACTGTCATCGACATCTTGTTTCAAATTCAAAAGTGGAAATTTGAAAAGCTAATGTTACTCAAAATATATTCCAAAGCAATGAAAATAGCATTTAAACTTGCTTTTTCTTATATAGAAATTACTAGGAACAAAATACCGTAGAATCATGCAGTAGCTTCACCAAATTGTTCTGTTTCTGTAATGACTAACATCAGTATTACTGGTATAACTTGTCCTCTGCTCCAGAAACTTAAACCATGTTCTCCTGGAAAACCTACAGCCTGATGGACAATTGGTTAGCACTCTGGGTTTTTGATACCACAGGCTTCAGGTTCGAATCCTGGCGCGTGGCATGGATGTTTGTGAGTGGTTCGGAATCCACATTAAACTGTACATCCCTGTCTAATTATCCTAAAGTGTGCACAAAATGACCATAGAGTGACAAACCAAACCAGAAAACCTAAACATATTTACTGTGATACTTTTTTTAACCCTGAATCTGCAGTTTACTCAAATACAAGTTCTCAAACCAAATTCAATAAGATTTATAAGCAGCCTGTAGTAAAAATTTCAGTTCAAATTAAGCTATATCTGTACCTTCTCATAAAATGCTTGCAAAGAACAAACAATTCCAGAGGTAAAAATATATCAATAACAAATCAGTATTAAAAGCTAATTTAGGTTCTAGTAAAGATGTGTGAAATATTGAAATCCTCTGCTTTAGATATAGTCTTAGACACTGAAACAGAATTGAGTAGTTCTAATGATGGCGATGTTGTAGGAATGCAACAAAAGATATAGGTTTTATTTTCCCTGCATATTTTATTTTTAACATTTTAACTTGTTGCCTCTGAATAGCCAAGTTTTTAAACTACTTTCATCAAACTAATTAAAGAAGTTTTTTTTTTTTTTATCAAACATGGCTTTAATTGATTTTATAAAACTATGATCTAGAATGGGTTTGCCATTATGATTCTGGTACTAGCTATTTCAGCTTGGCCAAATCTGGGTCTTGTGCCATTAAACCCCACAATCCAACCAACTTCTACTTATTTATTGATTTGACACTTTGTAACATTTGTGTTTAGCCTTAAATTTACTAATTAACTGCCCCTTTCGGTTTTCACGTAAATGACACCATTGGGTTAGAACTAATGAATGCTGATAATTTTCAAAACCATAATCACTCTAAATATTACTACAGACTCATGTATATGTTGTCAGTTGAAGTGAACTAAAATGCTTTAATTTTTAATTGCAGTATGTAAAAATCAATTCTCTCAGTATTTTTTTTCTACATCTTGTAGAACATGAATATATATCATTCAAGTTAAAGAAGACATTAATATGTATTATTCAGTTTAAAGAGAACTATTTATTTAACACTTTATTTTTAAAAAATTAATAGCTTTGATCTGTTTTTATGGTACATTGATTATGAATAATTGTGCATGTAGTCTTATTACTGAAAAAAAAAAAAAAGCCTGTACTATTAATTTCATAGATTTCAATTATTACACATATAGTAGTAGTTGAATGATAAAAAAAGTAACCTGCATTTATTTAGGGTATTAAATTTAAGAGTCAAATCTTTTGCTTATTATATCATTTTGATTATAAATTTTTTTTATTAAGTGTGCTGGAAAAATTGTATAAAACATCAATTTCTACTATTATGTATGCTGAAAAGTTTAAATTACTTTGAAAACTTTTTCTGTTATGCCATTTTTATACTTTACGAATAATAAAATTTTGCTGTGCATTTATTAAGTTACATGTATTGTAATTCTTGTGCATATTCTGAAATTTCACTTTTAAATTAATTCTATGTTTATTTTAGGTATTGGGCTTCTGTTCCATTTCCTCATGGAACTAATGGTTTCCATGCTGCTTGTCCATTTTGTGCTACACCACTAAGTGGGACTCCTGGTTATGCTAGGCTTATATTCCAAGATCATGTGGATTGAAGGAATTTCCAGTGCATACATCTGCATTTTTGTGTTTCCTGTGATTCTTTCTGAAACTGATTCTTGTATTAGAGTTAAAGTGTGGCCACACACATATACACACCTTATCTCAGTACCAGATGAAACAGTGGGCTCATCTGTACATAAAGGATCACTTAAAATGGGATTTTATTTTGTACTAACTTGTATTTATAATGTGCTATTACAAAGTGTACATTTTGCTTCATGCCAGTAACAATCACTGTCTAACAAACATTTTAATTTGCTATCAGAGCTAATATTTGTTCTATGTAATCTATAATTGCTTTAGAAGTGGATATTAAATATTGTGAGCAAACATTTTGTTCCATTCAGGTTATAAAAAATAAATCGTTTTTTTAATTGGATCTGATTGTTTAGAGTATTTAAAACTAGTAGTCATATATGAAGTTCCTTTATTTAAGAGATATTTTATATGTAAATAAGTTTCATTTGTTGTTATTATATTCTTATAATAATTAACTCAATCATTGCTTTTATGTTTGGCATGGGAAAAATATGTGAATGTCATTCTTAAGAAACAAATTATAGTCATGTTTATATTTCATAACTATAAGGGTTTTTTTTTTTTTCCCCCAAAGACATGTGATTCATATCCTAAGATAAATTTTATTTGTCATTTTAGAATATTTAATTATTGTACTCATATAAATCATTAATCTATCATTGTTTGATTTTTAATTTTAATATTTATTGATTGTAAATACATAAATATTTACTGTTTCAACCCATTCAATGCCCTGAATCCTGTTTTCTTACTTTATCTAAAATAATTCAGTTTTATATATTTAAAAATTGTAGTTACCATAGAAATGCAATCATGCAAATGTGTGTGCTTTTTGATAATGTATAAGAAATTATTTGATTTAAAAGAATAAATATGCTAAGTTTTTTGTAAGAATTCGAGTTATTGTTCAAAATTGATTTCTTGGTCCAGACGTATATAAAAAGAAATATTTTATTGTATCAAAATGTAACACATGTACAATAGTCATATAAACTAGAAAGGGCTAAATTTGGATAGATGAATTTTTATGTAGCTCTTCATAAATCAAATTCGATTGTTATGCATGGCTTTATTTTACTTCCCGCTTCCTTGATCTTTAGTGAATGGGTTGAAACTTCTAAATCGGGTTCCAAACAAAAGCTATAATAATCAGGTTAGCTATATGTATTATATTTTTATATATTCATGGTTACTATTTATTGTGTAAAAATACAGAAATATTACATAATGTATTTTAATGTGTATGCTTTGCCTTTATTGATGATATCAAACAAAACTTTTACCATAGGTGTTATTTTTTTAAAAATTAAATTTTATGAAATAAAAGCAAAAATATAAAAATATTTGAGTTTCTATTTTTATCATCATTAATATTTTAATCTTTTATTGATTAATAGAGAAAATAAAGAGTTATGTTATTTTATATATATATATATATACACACACCCAAATTAAAAACTGTTATGCTGCCGAATAACTTAAACATGTTTAATATTCAGAGGCCCTTATTTTTCCTTCCTGTTATATCCTATTGCTACACATATTAAAAAAAAAGAGAGAAAATTGCATTCATATAATTGTTCTACCCCCCACCCTTCAAAAGGGGAAAAAAATTGATATCCTGTACTTGCATTATCTATTGCTTCCTTGTACAGCATAAGAAATCTTGACCCTGAAATATGACTAAATAAATAGGTGTATTTTTTTTTTTTTTTTCATTATATATCAATATGCATTTATACTACTTTAGTAGCTTTATTTTAAACAAATGAAAGTAGGTGAACAGGTAATAAAATAATTATCTGAAAAATACTGTGATCATATCTATTTTAAAACTAAAATAATGATTGGCTTGACAATTAAGGTCTTAAGAGAGTGCTATTTTAATATTTCCTTGAAGCTATTAGTATAATTTTTTTTCTAAAACTGTTTCATGAAGAATAGATATTGTTTTCCAAATAAATATGGATAAGGTAAACTAGTATGAGCATGTAAATGTCTTTAATAAGTAAGTTGAAAAAAATTATTCTCAACACATTATAAATTGTAAGATAATTTTCCATAAATTCACTGAACCAAAAATTCTATGCATCTAAAATTATGATGAAATCATAGTCCTTTATTTTTCTTAAATTTGATGAATAAAAAGCTATTACCAGATATGGTGATGCTTTTAATGGCTCTTTTAAGATTCATTTTTTCTTTACTGAAAGTCATTAGTTTTAAATAAATTTGTGTTGATAGTAGATTGTAAATTTCAATTTTCATAATATGTTTTTCATTTCCATTGTTTTCTTTCACATGGTGTTTATTGCAAAGAATAATAATTATATAATTTTTGTCAAATGTTGTATTTTATAAAAATTGTTTTTAAACTTCTACAGAATTTTAGATATGCATGCCTAATACATGTATATGAAGATCTTGATTTCTATTTGAGTTATTTATTTAGTCTTTAAACACTTAAGTCTCCATCATCAGATATGTTACCAAGTATTTTATTGCAAAGTTGGCATATGGAATTGATACTTTTGAAAATGGTTATTATTTTCTGGCAGTGTAACATCTGATATGTTCATCTTTTACATCACTGCATTCACAGCCTCAGCACTAGAGTGCATAAACTGTAGTAATATATAGTGTAAAATATTCACATTATTAGATAGAGATTTCAGATCAAGCAAGGGATTATAGCATGTCAAATACAAGTCACATTTCTGGTGAAATATCATTGAGGATGATGATTAACTTCATTACTTAATATAATTAACACATCATGCACTATATCTGAAATAAGTTTTGTTAATTTTTTGTCAGTTCATATGAAATCTATTACAAAAACATGTTTCAAGTTTTTTTAAGTATATGTAAACTTCTATCTAAAAAGTCACATCTCCTGAACTATACAAAATTGTTTTATTTAAATTACACTTGTTAGTAGTTAACAAATAATTAATGTGGCTTATAAATTTCCAAGGGAAAATCGTTTTTTTTTTTTTTTTTTTTTTTTATATTCTTGTATATTTGCATTAATATTATTTTGATTTTTGCTTGTGTAATTAACTATTTTAAAAATACTGTTGATTTGTGAAATTATTTCTAAAAAAACATTCCATACTCTTTTAGCTTTTTGCTGAACAAATTAGTGTAGGAATGGGTTTTTTATTATTAAAAATATATTAGTATCATGGTAATTTATTCAAATTTTTAACCCCTTTTGTTAAAAGTTCTACTAGCGATAAGTTATTTTCATAGAGAACTTTGGATGAGAATGTTTGGTTTAGTGAAGAAAAGGGATATAATATCCGAATTTCCCAGTAGTCTTTCAAAAGTACAACACACACAATTAAATAACAAAATTTATAATTAGTGTTATTAAAACAATGGAAATATTGATGTTGTATGAAAAAAATATTTATTTATTCAATGTATTAGGATTGCTGCATTTTTGTTTCTTTTTTTTTTTTTCATGAAAATGTATTAACATTTAAAAAATTCATAAATTTAAATCTATTAAGTTTTTTGTTAGCATAAGGAGTAAATTTCAACAGAGTAATACTAATTAAATATGAGAAACTTTTTAATTTTAAAGAATTAAGCAAGAATTTTCATTCAACGACATTCTAAAATTGGGGGGGGGGATCTTAAGAAATGAATAAATCCTCATTCTTAAAAATTTATTTCATTTATTTATTGATGTAAACAATGAGGGTTTTCTTGTAGTAAAGGAAAGAATATGATTAAAATACATAATAAATACAGTTTATTTTTATTAAGTTTTTAATGAAATATTTTTAAAAGCTTTATTTTGAAAATATTGAGAATATTATTAGGATTGTATTATCAACCTTACAGTTCTATCTGATTTTAGTTAGTTAAACATGATATTTATCGCTTAGTGTTTTTTGTAGAGTGCTATTTTTCTGCAGTTGTATAGTATTAATCAAAGAAGATGGTAAGCAAATGCAGTGTTAATCTTGAATTTACTATATTCCTTTTAAAATATATTCATAAGTTCATAAAAGTCTACAATACATCATAAAACTATGAAACCAAATCTACTATTCAAAATGCGTTTTTAGTAATTTTTAAATTTTTTGACTCAGAAAGACATTTAACATTTCTAATTTGGTAAGAAATTGATATTTTCTGTAGGAATTTGTAGTTTTTCATTTTTATTTAAAATAAAGTATATTGCTGAATTTTCTTTAATCATTACAGTTAAATGAGCTTAAACTATTCACATGTCATTTCTTATCATGGAATATTTATGTCTTAACACATGATTAGTTGTCTATCTAATTCGAATTTTGCAGGATGGCATTTTTCCTATTAGTAATAAACTTCCATCTGTTGTATATTTTACCAATATTTAATTAATTTTTTATCTTATAATAATTTAAATTGCTATCCATTCGTGTTAACTTGCTGTTGACTAACCAGAATGAATTGTGTAATGATAATTTTTCATTGAAAATGTAAAAGATTTTTTTCTTTTTGCCTTTTATAAGAGTTTACATTTTTAAATACCCTAATTGCATGTAATGTAATTGAATTTGGGAAGAATTATTACTGTATCTGGGTGATAATCATCTATTCTGTTTAGGAGATAGAAAGGTAAATAAAAGTTGCAAAAATACATATAGGTGGAATAGAAAATTAACATTATTTCCCTCATGTCATCACTGATGAATTATTGATAATATATAATGCAATACTGACATTGTAATCATTTATATATTCTGATTGTGTCAATTTTTCTAAAATAGTAGACCATTGAATCTGATAATCAGTTAGTTATGTTAAAATTCTTTATATCCATATCGCACTCGCCATGGATCCTCACGCTAACTTTTTTTTTATGAACTACAAATTTCTTTTATAATTTTAGAATCAAGCATTGTTTCCCATCTATAAAAGAATATACATTCATATTTGAATGCATATTAAGCATTTCTTTGTTGATAAATAAGTTGATTTTCTATGTTGTATGTATGGAGGAATATTTAATATTTAAAACCTGTGTTAATATTTAGTGGTGACTTTCAGTTTTCATTTGAAACATTTTTTTTATGATTATTTAGTCTTTTCAGAGGATCAAAAATTTTTTGATAAAATGAATATTACAAAAATTTGCAAAACGAAATTTTTTTTCAGCAAGAATGAAATATATATCACCCTGGAATTAATCCCTAGATACTGTTCCCACGCTCTTCAAATTCTTTGTGTGAAAGGATTGTTTGGATAAAAAGTAAAGCAAATATATTAGTGAATTTTAATGGATTCAAAAGTTGTGACCAGGTTGGGTACCGAATATTGAAAGGATAGTTATATGAATGCATTTAAAATGCCAAATACTTTACTATTGTATTTAAAAGGATAAAAGCTAAATTGTTCTTAACTTATAGTTATTTAATTTAAACTTTGGAAAATGTTAACAATATAAATCTGTAATCAAAATTAATTTTTATTTTTATTATCTTAAAAATCCAATTCTTATTTAGTGATTAGAATTAGTATGGTGGCCAAGAAATTGAAATGTACATCATTCCAAAGCTGAATCTGGTAAAATTAATTTTCTGTTTTATTACTCATGTTATTGTATTAAATATACATTAAAAAAAAATTTTTTTTTGTTATTTTCTCCCATTTCATCAATGAAGAAAGACCCTTTTCCCCCTAATTGAGTTTAAACATTAAAAACATACAGTTCAACCCTAATTTCAATAAAAATTGAGATATGCTTTTAAAGTTATTACAAATTCCCACTACATTAGAATATATTAATAATGCACTAATAATTGTGATACTATTATGTAGTAATAAGCTCTTAGAAAGGGTAAAATCAAATATTCTGTAATAAAGCTTCATTCTATAATTAATTTTTCTGTGTAAACACAAGTAGAACCTTTTACTTTCATCAAATTTAAATGTGTGTTAGGAAATCGATTTTCATCCACTGTACATTTGATTTTTCAGCAATCAATTAATATTTCTGTATTATATTGATTTTTATTTTTAAAATAGTTTTATTTTTTTTTACATTTTAATATGTATTCAGAATGGATAAGAATGAATCATTACTAAAATGGAAGCAGTAAATAAATTCTTACTCAATATTCTAAATTTCTGTCAAATAATTATGTTGAATGAAGTGAATATAGGACCAAATTTTTATATAACTGTTTTACATAAAGATTCTAATAAAAAAGCTTATTTTTTAGTTTTATGAAAATTATTTAATTTCATGTAATTAATGTATTCACAGAATGTGTAGCGTACACATTAGGCAATGGCATAAGTAGTAGCAATTAGCAAAATGCTGTTTTTAAAATAGACAAATTGAAAATATTCTTGACATGAATAAAGATATCAAAAAAAATTCTGATATGGTAAAAAAAAAGAAAAACATGATTTTGAAATAAAGACTCATTAATATGTGTT